>PITA01010083.1:7960-74020 GCA_004023965.1 Spilogale gracilis
AATTCCGCCTTTCTCTGCCCTTTGTTCTATTCAGGACCTCCCTGGATTGAATGCCCCCCCCCCCCCCCCAACACACACACACACACACACACACACACACTGGAGAGGGCAATCTGCTTCACTAAATCCACCGACTCAAGTGCTAATCTCCTCTAGAAGCACCCGCACAGACACACCCGGGAATGACATTGAATCTGGGTGCCCCGTGGCCTCTCAAATTGACTCATAAAATTTATCATCACACTGCTTCGTTTTACTTCCTTAATGTGATAACTAAAATTTTCTAATTACATATGTGGTTTGCACTACGGACAGATGGATATAGACATGATGGAAAAACCCACAGATAGTAGTTGATGATGAAGGAAAAGGAGGAGGTGAGGAGAGGGAAGGAGAGGAGGCAAAGGAGATTCAAATCTGCCTCAAGGTTACCTTCTTGGGAGAGACCTTTGACCACCTCCATTCATAAACTGTCATATATTTTCTTTTTTGTCTGGCACTTACTCTTCTGAGATGATCTTATCTGATCTCTTGTCTTCCCTTTCTAGGATGTGACTGTAGGCAGCAGGCCTTGTCTGACTTGGTTACCACTTCCTCCTCAGCACTAAATAGATGTTCCATAACTCCCTTCTGGATGAATGAATAACGAAAGGAATGAATTCTGAGCCTCCAGTACTGTTGATTTTTCTCTCAGGCCACATCCTTCTGGTCTTCTGTTTGTGATGTGACTCATAAGTCACAAATGTCTAAGTCTCCTTCCAAACACAGCTCAAGCATTAATTTCTGTATTGTTTCCTAGCCCTCTGTGTTATCTGTGAGCCCACAGAATCCCGAGCTTAGAATTTGCCCTGTGCTTCTAGGTAATTTTGCTTTTTTTGTTTCTTCTCCACTATGAATTCTTCCAGGGTAGAAGCCCTGAATCCCTCCATCTCTGAATTCCCATTGTTCATCAGGAAACCTGGACCTCTAACTAGGTAGTGAGGCAAGATGATCAGGGTCAGGTGACCTGGGTTTGAATTTCTTATTTAACTAACTGGTGAACTTTGAAGGTGATCCATTAATCCCGACTCTTCATTTCCTTACTTAAGACAGAAGGTTAGGTACAAGCTTCACAGTATAGATTTCTTTGGGAGCTATTTTTGTTTGTATAAGAATGTATGTATCTCTTATTTCTGCACAAATGGAAGCCTTCTATGCATATTAGCTTGCTCACTGCTTCTTTCACTTAACAATTTGTTGTAATTTATTTTTTAAAAGATTAAGTTATTTATTTTAGAGAGAGAGCACATAAGCAGGGGAAGGGGCAGAGGAAGAAGGAGTGGATCTTCAAGCACAGACCCCTGCCTTGGCCCCTCACCCCCATGCAGGGCTCAATCCCAGGATCCTGATATCATGACCTGAGCCAAAACCAAGAGTAGGACATTTAACCAACTGCACCGCCCTGGATCCCCTCTTGTAATTTAATTCAAAGATCTTTCCATGTCCATACCATTCTTTAAAAAAAAAAAAAAAGATTTTATTTATTTATTTGACAGAGAGCAATCATAATTAGGCAGAGAGGCAGGCAGAGAGAGAGGAGGAAGCAGGCTCCCTGCTGAGCAGAGAGCGTGACATGGGCTTCGATCCCAGGACCCTGAGATCATGACCTGAGCCGAAGGCAGAGGCTTTAACCCACTGAGCCACCCAGGCGCTCATACCATTCTTTTTAAAAATTACATGCTATTTGATATTATGGATTACCGTAATTATTAACAGGTTTCCTATTGGCAGGCTTTTAAGTTATTTTCATTCTTCTATAATTTCGAAGGAAAGATTCTGCAGCTAATAGCCTTGAATGTGTATGAGTCTATAGCAAATCTATAGAGAAGATAAAATTCTAGAAATAGAATTATCAAATCAAAAGGTATATGCCTCTTTCATTTTGATATATGCTACCAAATTATTCTTTGTAGAGTGGTGCTATTTAAATCCCTACCAACAGTTGATAAGAGTGTATGTCGTCGCACACACTCACCAATGGAATATGATATTGAATATTGTCCTTGCCAGTCTGATAGGTCAAAAACATGATGCCATAATTTCTATTTGTATTTCTTTTATCATGAACAAAGGTGAATCTGATTATCTGTGTTTATCAGCCATTCATATGTATTTTTTCTATGAATTATCCCATTATAACATTTTCTCCCTAAACGACTGCATTGTTGATATTTTCTTTTCTTTTCAAGATTTTATTTATTTATTTATTTGACAGAGAGAAACACAGCTAGAGAGGGAACATAAGCAGGGGGAGTGAGAGAGGGAGAAGCAGGCTTCCCGCCGAGCAGGGAGCCCGATGTGGGACTCGATCCCGGGTCCCCGGGATCATGACCTGAGCCAAAGGCAGTTGCTTAACCAACTGAGCCGCCCAAGTGCCCCTTGTTGATCTTTTCTTATCAATATATAGAAACCCTGTATATATTTAAGACATCTTGTCTATGATGTCTATTCAAATATTTTTTTGCTTTTTGTTTGTTTGTTCATATAGTAAAATGTATGTCTTATGGATTTTTTTTTTTGCTTGTAAAGGCCTTCCCAATTCAAGATTCATTTCGGGGGTGCCTGGGTGGCTCAGTTGGTTGGGCGACTGCCTTCGGCTCAGGTCATGATCCTGGAGACCGGGGATCAAGTCCCACATCAGGCTCCCTGCTCAGCAGGAAGCCTGCTTCTCCCTCTCTCACTCCCCCTGCTTGTGTTCCCTCTCTGGCTGTGTTTCTCTCTGTCAAATAAATAAAATCTTTAAAAAAAAAAAAAGATTCATTTTGAATTCTCTTATTTTATTCTAGTGTAGAGTTTCACTTTTTTTTTTTTTTAGAGCTTCACTTTTTATGTCTAAACCTTGGATCCATCTAAAATTTATTTTATTGTAAGTTGTGGAACAACTATCAGCATTACTTTTTCCAGATGGTTTACCCAGTTGTCCCTACACTATTTATGGGATAATTCTTTGTGTTCTACACTCATAATTTTCAAGTTTATTATAGCCTTAGTTTTCTAGTTAAATGGATTCAACTATCTCTGTCATTCCTTTTGTTATATTTTCCCCACCCCTCCACTGTTCCTCAGAATTGTTTTAAGGGTAGAAATTAATGTCAATTAGCCTAGTATGGGTAAGGGACTCAATAAATTTTATCTCTATTGTTGTTGAGAGCCTTGTTGAATCACTCCATTTATTTCACTAAGTTCTGCGTACTGAGCAGTTAAAGAACTATTATAATAATTCCAAAGAATAACTGTCACAGCATTTATTGGACAACTATTTAATTATACAAGCTTTAGAGGGTTTACCTAAACAACTGTCTTTGCTGGGCATACGAAAGCTCCCAAAATGAAGCGGGAGACACTTCATGTGGGAAGCTCACAAGGTAATTCCACTGGAAGCTAACTTCAGGGACAGGCAAAACGGCAGAGCTTTAAGGGGATTGCAAGGAGATTACTGTGTGAGAAAATAGAGGGGGGACTTAGTCCTGCTGTAAGAATTGGAGCAGGACTGATGTAGGTAATCTCCATTAGTTTGGACTTGAAAGGTAAGGAGGGCTGTAATTGAAGGAACATTCCAAGTAGAGCCAACCCCTGAGCTATAGCGTGGACCCATGAGTCTACTAAGCATGGACAGAATAGAAAGTGATAAAGACCAGTTAAGGTATCTATCTCTCCACTTATACTGCTAATAAAGCCTTTTGTGATCATTTCATAGAAGGCCGTTTGCCCAGGGCTGGGCCAGCAGTACCTCTGATCTGACTCTTTGGACTTGGCTGCCCTTTGAGCCCCAAAGGATTCTGGGCCAACTAAAGCTCTCCAGCTGAACGGGATTATACTCTTTTGTACCACTGTGAGTCCCTTAACTTTCTTTAGCCCCAATTTTCTCATGTGCTTAATAGTGTGCTTATGAATAGGCTACACAAAGCATTGATCAGGTTGCCAGACTCTAGCTTTATAAAAAAGAGTAAGAGCTTCACCAAAGTGTATCTGAGGTGCACTTTGAATGCCTTGATTTGTTGCTCATGGAAAATTAGGGATTAGAAATAAAAGTTTTGAAAATCAATGGCATGTAGGTGATGTTTGAAGACATGGATAATATCTCACAGAAAAAATATTTCAGAGGAGAGACGAAGTCTAACAACACAGTCTTGAAAAATAGGTCTGTAAAAAAAAAAAGAAAAGAAAAATAGGTCTGTGCATAGGAAGATGCAAAGCAAGATGAAAGAAATGAAAATCACTAATAATTTCATCATCCAGAAATAATCCCTTTTAATAATTTGATCTATTTCTCATCTTTTTTTTATGTACATACAACTGTTTTCAAACAAAATCTGGATTATATTCTATGCTCAGTTTGTAAAATATGGAATCCCGTGTGAAAATTTCCATTTACTCAACAAACATCAGTACTTCTTTTGAGTGTTGGGAAACATGATGAACTCGTCAGAAAATGTCAGGGCACCCGAATGGCTCAGTTGGTTAAGAGTTAAGAGTCTACTTATGGGGCGCCTGGGTGGCTCAGTTGGTTGAGCGACTGCCTTCGGCTCGGGTCATGATCCCAGAGACCCGGGGTCGAGCCCCGCATCGGGCTCCCTGCTAGGCAGGAAGCCTGCTTCTCCCTCTCGCACTCCCCCTGCTTGTGTTCCCTCTCTGGCTGTGTTTCTCTCTGTCAAATAAATAAAATCTTAAAAAAAAAAAAAAAAGAGTTAAGAGTCTATTTCAGCCGAGGTCATGATCCCAGGGTCCTAGAACTGAGCCCCACGCCCAGCTCCCTGCTCAGCAGCAACCTACCTCTCCCTCTTCCCCCCTCTCCTGCTCTCTCTTGGGCACTATTGTTCTCTCTCACACAAACAAATAAATAAAATCTTTTTAAAGAAAGAAAAAGGAAGTGTCTATTCCCTCATGATATCTATATTCTGGTAGGGAAGAAAGACAATAAGGATCAATATGGTAGCCAGAGGGACAAATGCCATGAAATAGAAGAAAGCAGACTGTGGGGATGGGTGCTGGCTTTTTTGTAGAGGGTGCTCTGAGGAAGAGATGGTATTTCAGTGGACCCCCAAAAGAAAATAAACATAAATAATTAAAATGTGATATTAGTTTTCTGGATTTTATCTTATTTGTGGTGTATTTCAGCTTTTTAGCTGCTTAATTTGTGATTTGTTTCTCATTCCAAATAAACATTTGTCTTTGTCATTAAAAAAAGGTGCAATTTATCTGATCTTGAAGGCAACAAAAGAGACAGACCAATGAACAGACAATTCTATAGATCTATTATAGGTGGGAAAACAGAGTGCCACAGAAGCTGAGCTGAGAAGAATATCTAATTTAGTGGAGCTGGGAAAATAGATTAGATCATGTCTAAATCAAGCCTTGCTTAAGTACATAAACAGGTGAGGAAGGGTTTTGGAGGCAGAGTAAACATGAGCACAGAAGTATTGTATGAGTGTGCTGGTGGTAGCATGCTAAGGAAAGTAAGAAAATTATGTACTAGATCCAACATCTAGATGAGTGAGTAGAGAGGAGGGAGATAGAGAAGTAGGTAATGGACATTATCTTCAGAAGAGCTTGTTCTCAGGTGCCTGGGTGGCTCAGTGGGTGAAAGCCTCTGCCTTCAGCTCAGGTCATGATCTCAGGGTGCTGGAATTGAGACCCGCATCCAGCTCTCTGCTCGGCAGGAAGCCTGCTTCCTCCTCTTTCTCTGCCTACTTGTGATCTCTCTCTCTATGAAATAAATAAATAAAATCTTTAAAAAATAAAAAGAGCTAGTTCTCAGAATCATTCACAGTATTAATAAAGAGGAACGTAGAAAGTAAGTGGTGTTCTAGAACCTACTTATGCTAAGGAACACTGTATGTTATCCTATGATTAGTTCTGTGACACTTTTTGCTCATAACTGTCTCATAAGCAACCATACACTTTTGATTAGAATTTTCTTCTTTATAAGAAAATCTCCTAATGTCTTCCTTCTGTCCATGGGGTTTGCTTCATTTTTATTTATCAATCAATTTTTTTCTTTTCTTTTTTTTTTTACAGAGAGAAACACAACTAGAGAGGAAACAGAAGCAGAAGTGAGAGAGGAAGAAGCAGACTTCCTGCAGAGCAGAAAGCCCTATGTGGGTCTTGATCCCAGGTCTCCAGGATCATGACCTGAGCCGAAAACAGATGCTTAATGACTAAGCCACCCAGGTGCCTCTCGATCAATTTCTTAAATAAATGCTCATCTTTCCATCAAGTGCCTCAACTGCTGTTCAAATCTGTATTTCAGCAAAGCTTTCTCATCTATCGAAATAGATCTTATATCTAGAGAGATAAAGATCTATTAATAGAAAATACATAGGATTCTTGAAATCAGTTCTTGAAATCTGTATCCCAGGTGTAGGATTTAGTGAGCAGGTAACTTCAGACTAGTCATTTGAAACCTGTGAGTCCAAAATCTTCATGTGTATTATAGAGGTAATAATCAATCCCAATTTTACAGAGCTGTAGGTGGTCTAGACAAGATGGTGAATGTGAAAAATGCTTTGTGGACTGTGAAAGATCATTTATAGTTCCTTTAATTTTGTAACCTCATCTCTCATGGCTTGAAAAGAGAATCTACATGCTGTTTGTGTCAATGTTTTTGCTACATTAATTCTTTTTTTTTTTAAGATTTTATTCATTTATTTGACAGAGAGAAATACAGTGAGAGAGAAAACACAAGCAGGGGTGCGAGAGGGAGGAGCAGGCTTTCTGCCAAGCAGGGAGCCTGATGTGGGGCTCGATCCCGGGTCTCCAGGATCATGACCTGAGCTGAAGGCAGATGCTTGATGACTGAGCCACCCAGGTGCCCTGCTAAATTAATTCTTTTGAACTTAACTCATTTATAAATTTTTGTAACACTGAATTTTGAGACTGCTTAGTCTCTATCATGGCAGCTCCTGGTAGCCCTATATCCCTAATTTTCCTGCTTTTGAAGCTACCAGAGATAAACTCTACTACTTCCATTTTAGGGTAGGGTTCTTATTTAAGGAAAGTTTTCCTAGTTAATGCTGTTGTTGCAATTAAAGTGAAATGGACAGACACTGCCCCTTTGTGACAGTAGTATGAGATTTCTGCTACATTGTAAAGATGGGTGATAATCTTCTGAGTCTTTTCTTTATCTCTCCTAGAACAGACAACATTTCACAAAAATATGCTACGTTAAAACTACCTTCTTTACAATAACAATAATTATCGTTGGATACTTTCTGCCTGGAAAGTAGTATATTTTTGTGTTTTGTGAACATTACCACATTGTTAACCCCAGAACAATTTATATATTAGCTATTATTATTAGATCCACATAACAGATGATTTTGCCCTACTGCAAAACCACATGGATGGAGGATTAGAAATGCAGATAATATTTGAAAAATTATGTACATAGAGTTGTAGAGTTTAAAGCACAACGTCTTTGAAGGAAAAGCTAGGTCAAAATTCAGTGTTTATCATGAACTAATAGTATGAACTTCAGCAAATTTATTCAAACTCTGTGAGTCTACTTTCTTCATGTGTAAAATGAAGATAATGTCTGATAGCATATACATCCTTTCTTGTCTGAAAACTCTATAATTCTGTGTTTCCTTGGGCTGTGTTGAATTTTTCATACCCAGAATAATCAATAGCAGCAGCAACCAGCTTTCTGACAGTCAGATGCCTCTGTTATCTTTTATTTTTAAGAGTAAATAATACATGGCCAGGTAGAAAATTTCTGCCACAGCAAATGGCAAGTTTTTTTTTTCTCCCCCAGGTATGGCAGAGATCTTGAACTTGACTGCAGAATTATATAATGTTATGCCTGGAGGGGACATAGAATTAGATAGAAGTATTGGTCAGAGAAACACTATATACCATAACAAATAAATCCCCAATTTTAGCAACTTAAGATAGAACTTTATTTCCCTTTCAAATTACAGTCCAATACTATGATTTTGGTTTAAGGACAACTTTCCCCCAGGGCCTGCTTCAAGAACTCAAGCTCCTTCTGCTTTAAACGTACCTGAGCATCAAGTCATTTTCAGTACATTATTTTATTTTTTTTTTTTTAAAGATTTTATTTATTTTACAGAGAGAAACACAGCTAGAGAGGGAACACGAGCAGGGGGATTGAGAGAGGGAGAAGCAGGCTTCCCGCCGAGCAGGAAGCCCGATGTGGGGCTCGATCCCGGGTCTCCGGGATCATGACCTGAGCCGAAGGCAGTGGCTTAACCAACTGAGCCACCCAGGCGCCGCCAGTACATTATTTTAAAAAAAGGAATTATTTGTTTATTGACAGAGAGAGACACAACGAGAGAGGGAACACAAGCAGGGGGAGTGAGAGAGGGAAAACAGGCTTCCCATGGAGAAGAGAGCCCGGTGTGGGGCTCGATCCCAGGACTCCAGGACCACGACCCAAGCCAAAGGCAGACACCCAATGACTGAGCCACCCAGGTGCCTCCTTTATGGAAGGGAGAATGGGAGCATGAAAGCTGCTCCCGTTTCTTCAAAGCTGTGGCCCAGAAATAGCACACACAGCTTCCCCTTGCATTTCATTGGCTAAAACTCTCACATCGCTGTTTGGCTGAAAAAGAGACTGGGAATGTAAAGGGAAACACTGGTATTATATGGGTGAACAGTGTGCAATGTCTGTTCCCATCCATCTTGACCAGCACATCTGTGATGCACATGTCTTCCTACCCAGAGACTCACCTGCTTTCAGTGGCCCAAAGCCCACAGTGTCCAGATCCAGATCTGGCAATTCCAGAGCTGACTCCTCATGACCTGGCCACTTATGAACTAAGAAGAACAAGCCTCTGTCCTACAAACTCACATCCAATATACCCAAGGGTAGCAGATGCCATCCAACCATGGAAGTCCCACTTACAAAGACAAGAGGAACATGGGCACTCACTGGTCCACTGTCAAGAAGAAATCCTACTGGGCAGGGGAAGCGGCCTTGCTCTGGCCCAGAAGCAAGTTCTTTGGCATTAGACCCTAGATATGTTCCCTTGAAGAATTTCTTTCTTCTGTTGTTCTCCACAGCCCTGAATCTGGCTTGGAGGAAGTGGTTCGTTGTCCGTCATCCTCCATGAGTGGATGATAAGTCACCTTGGTGTTGGAGGCTGAGGAGCTTTTGCAAATTTGGGAAACCAAGACTTGTTTTATAGTCACAGTTTTCAGTTTGCTTGCTGGTTTTCTATTTTGTTTTTAACATCCAGGATAATTGTTTGACAGTTTAATTTTCTCAAAAATTTTCTGTTATGGGCTGAATTGTGTCACCCAAAATTCCTATGTTGAAGTTCTAACCATCAATATCTCAGAATATGACTTTATTTAGAGACAGGATCTTTACAAGTTAAATTAAAGTCGTTAGGGTGGGCTGTAATCCAGTAGAGATGGGTGTCCTTAGATAAAAGGGAGCTTTGGGGCAGACACGGTGTGGGGATGGTTATGGTCAACAACAAGCCAAGAAGAATGACCTTCTTTTCAGATCTTTCCTTCACCTCCCTCAGAAGGAATCGACCCTGCTGACATATGTTTTGGACTTCTTGCCTCCAAAGTTGTGAGAATAAATTTCTGTCACTGAAGCATTCCTTCACAGTACTTTGTTATGATAAACTTAGCAAACCAATAGAGTTGCCTAAAATGATTCTGACCTATTTTCTACAAGTCAGTTTCATGTACAAGACTTATAGTTGTTTTTTTTTTTCTCCACGCATAAGAATCAATTTCTATTTTCTGTTTCCTAATTCTCATGCCTATACCTGTCAACTTAATGTTTGATACCATGGAGCTAACCGAAATAATAGCCTTGAGTAGAAAGATTTTATTTATTCTTAATCTGATCTTTGTCATATGGCTGATCCCCTTTGTTTAGGTGGGTAGATTTAGTGGATCCTTTTCTGCCAACAGCTTTTCCTAGAATTCTCTCTTATTACCATTTGTGTCCAGATGCCATTCCCTTTTCAATTTAGCAAGAGCTCACATTTCTGAAATGGAGTTGCTTATGCTTCTGTTCACAAACAGAAGACGGACGTCTTCTTCTGAGCTCGCCTCTTTGTTGTAAGACCTTCCTACATAGTAATAGTGAAAGCACTCTAACACTAGCATTGCTTTAAACTGCTTTCCTTAAAGATTCCTGTCAATAGAAATGTGGTATGTTTCTGGACAATAGTTTGATCACATGAATAGACTAGTATTCTAGACAGAAATGGCTTTCTTTGTCATTGCTCCTAACAGTTAAGCCAATGCCACTTAATTTTAAGTATTTTATTTCCAGTAACAACTTTTATGTTAGTTATGGTAATAGTAGCAGTGATGACAAACTAACCCCCAAAACTCAGCAACATAACATAATACAAGTTTGTTTGTTTGTTTGTTTGTTTGTTTCTCACATAAAGGATGCATGCAACTGTTCCTAATGGATACAGTTTTTGTTTCATGTTGCAACTCAGAGACCCACTCTCCTCTCAGGCTCAGGCTCCATAAATCCCTGAGGTCTCATTGCCTCTGCAACTAGCTGGCAGAAGGGAAAACACAGAGCGGGAAGAAGGCATAGCTACTTCTCTAAAGCTAACGGCATATATCACTTTTGCTCCCGTTCTGCTATCTCAAAGTCAACCACACGGCCATTCCTAGGTATGTAGCCTAGCTGTATGGCCAGAAAGAAGAAGAGGCACTGAATTGGGTCTGCAGGTATAGTCTATGCCATTAGAGCTGTTTTATAGATGCTTATTTTATAAATGATAAAATGGATTTTCAAAAGATCACTTGACTTGCCCAAGGTTACATAGCTTATACATGATAGAACTGGAACGT
Organism: Spilogale gracilis; assembly: GCA_004023965.1. NCBI lineage: Eukaryota > Metazoa > Chordata > Mammalia > Carnivora > Mephitidae > Spilogale > Spilogale gracilis. The sequence goes on from PITA01010083.1 coordinate 18,800, forward strand.
GAATCCATGTATGTCTGACCCCCCAAAAAAACCCAGAGGAGGCTAGTATGATGCTTAATATTCTAGAAACAAACCCGTGAAAATTACATATAATATCTTAAAATTATAACAACCTACTTTAAATTGATAATAACTTAATTTTGATAACATTCCTAAACTTTACACTTTTCCTATTCCAAATTTGTCAGATTTAGCAAATAAAAATACAAGAAAATCGATTAAATTTTAATTTCAGATAAACAAAACAGAAAAACTTAGTATAAGTATATCCCATGAAATATTTTACCTGGAAACTCTGCATAAAATCAAAGTTGTAAGAATTACAAAAGGCAAGGAATTACAAATGCAAAAATGTGCTAAATATGTTTTAAAATTTTTAAATATTCTGTGTGGTAAGAAAATGTAACACTTGAAAACTGTAAGAACACTGTCTTTGACTCAATCCGGGAAGGAATTGGCAATGAGTTAGAAGGGGTCTTCACGTGAACTCCTTGTCACTGAAAAATGAAAATGTGGGTGAGTTGAACTTTCTAGGGACGCCCAGGATTCATGTTTTGTTTCTGGAAGACATTTGGATGTAATGACGTCATATGTAAGCTCAGATATCTGAAAACTTGCTATGGATGTTGGGTGCTGTATGTATGGGTGAATTGCAAACAGAAACTGATCTAAGATACACGCTAACATTAAAAATAAGTTATTTGTACTATCAACAACATAAATTAAATGTTCACATTTATTTAAAACATGTAAAATAGGGACCCCTGAGTGGCTCAGTTGGTTAAAGCGACTGCCTTCGGCTCAGGTCATGATCCTGGAGACCCGGGATCGAGTCCCACATCGGGCTCCCTGCTCGGCGGGAAGCCTGCTTTCTCCCTCTCTCACTCCCCCTGCTTGTGTTCCCTCTCTCGCTGTGTTTCTCACTGTCAAATAAATAAAAATCTTTAATAAAAAAAAAAAAAAACATGTAAAATAACTGAGTGTACATAATGGCTCTTTTCGCTCATAGTCTTTCCCTAAATTACCTGTTACCATTTCTGGTCCAGATGCCATCAGCATTTCCAACCCCTGTGTATATTATTATCTAATACACAAGGCAATCTGGCAGGTACTATTTGCCACATGTTATAGATCAAAGAAATGGGGTTCAGAGATGTTCCAAGGACACATTTCTCACCACAAGGGAATCTTGTAAGGCCTTTAATTGAGATTTCCCGAGTCCAAATCTGCCCTTCTTTCCATCAATATAATTAAATGACTGTCCTACTATTCTATCTGCCCTTTCTATATTCCACCGACCTTAGACACGCATCAACAAAAGTAGCAACTGGATATTACACGATTGGGGCACAAGGTCTTTAGATCAGAAAGATGCCAGGCTTAAAAACCAGCCCCAGAAGGCTTTGTATTCGTGAATACACAGTAGACTTGCCAGAAGGTAAAACCTCACTCTTGCTTCTAAAGATCCCTGCAATAAGCCATTTGGATGTGACACTCATTTGCAAGTAAAAGATGGGTGCTAAGGATTTTGTTTTTGCTTTTTTGCTTTGTTTTTGAATTCAAGTTAACTAGAGTGGCAAGTAATTTACTGTCAAATCCCCAGCAGACATAACCCTTGGCAGGGGCATAAAAACAGGCCTTCCTCTTTCCTTAGAGCTATTGCAAGCAGTGATTCTCAGTCACCAAAAACTATCCCAGTAAGCCCTAAAGTTCTCTAATAATTTACTGGGGAAGTTTTTCAATACTTGGAAAAATCCAATAAGTTTTCCACCCGAACACCACTAGAATGATTCATCCTTTTATTTTAGCAACGGTTCAGAAACAGATGGAGAAGTTCTATGTCAAGGGGCTCTTCGAGGTGGGAGTGTAGAAAGGACCAGAAACCATGCCAGAATCATCCTGTATTCCTGAAGAGTGAAGTTTTGATCAGAAAACATATATTTCAGTAACCTTAGGTTAATCTTGAAAAAAGAATAGGAAGCTGCACTTTTGGTTTGAAAACAGTCTATTCATGGAAGAGCTGGTACAATGATGCTTGTAGCTTATCAATGATTCCAATCAAGAGTGCATTGAACTCCGTCTTTTAATCAACTTTAGAAAAAAAATTAACAAAACCTAGGATCCTCAGTTCTGCCCTGCTTGAATCTCCATTACTTTATCAAATGAGACTGCACAAGTAGGTTTTTATGTGAAGTTTATTCTTAACAAAATGGAAAACTCTTTAATTTACACATATTTTAAGAAACATCTCCGACTTCCTAGGCATAACCAGAAAACCCATCTCTCATTGGAAAAGTTGTTTCCAACAGGTACCTCTGTTAACCCCTAGCACCTGTATTTTAAATTTTGTCTGCTTTGACTGAGTATTTACTCATGTGTAGGCTGGATGTCTACTGTAAAAATTAAAGTACATGACTCTGAATTATCCAAAATGTGTCTGAATTATTCAAAATGCCTCCCACATGTTATCATCAGGCGGCTACATTTGTTCAGTGAAAGAATTCTGGACAAAAATCAGAAATGATTATTTACTGTTACTATTCAGAAAACTATGGCCACTTGGATTGATTCTTTTGCCAAATCCTCAGACAAAGAATGCTCTTTCCTGATTTTACTTTTTAGCAGCCTGGGTTGGGGCTAATGGCGTGACCCCTTCCAAATGGTTCAGAGCACTTAAGACTTTTTTGTAGACACTGAAGGACGGTGGGAAAATGCCATCTTTTAGAGTCATGCGGACATGAGTGGGAACCTCAGTGTGACCCCCACATGGTTAGGCAGTGTTGGGATAATTGACCTCTTTCCTCCTCTGTTGCAACCCTCCTCCGTGATGAAGGACTGCTGTGGAAAGAAGGAAGTTAGCATGTGCAAAGCACCAGGGAAGTGTCTGACCCAGAGGAAACTCTCAGTAAACGTTTCAGAGGAAAATGTTACATAGGAGTTTATGCATTACTTCTGCTCACCACTAATTTGTATGTCCACTGGTATATGAGGTCAGATAGCACCAGAAAATCATAGTTAAGATATTAGGATGGAGGGCCACCTGGGCTCTCAGTGGTTTAAGCATCTGTCTTCGGCTTGGGTCATGATCCCAGGTCTGGTCCCACATTGAGATCCCTGCTCAGCAGGGAGTCTGCTTGTCCCTCTCACTGCCTCCTCCTCATGTTTTCTCTCACTCTCCCTCTCTCTCAAATAAATAAATAAATAAAATCCTAAAAAAAATTTTAAAACGGAATCACGAGTAAAGATAAAAGAAATCAAGGCAATAAAAAGTAAACACAGGATTTTTATTTTTGGCAATATGACAAAAAAATTCACTGAAAAAAATCCCTCTTAAGTCAAACACTAAGAGTAAACTATACAAGGTTTAAAGCACCTTTTTAATAAATAGAAAAATGTATAAGAAAAATTCCAAAAGAACAAAAGTAAACAGAAAGATAGAAGTTACAGTGCTGTGTATTGTTTTTTTGTTTGTTTTTCACACAATTCAAGGCTTCTGAAGGAGCAACTGCTGACCCAGTCAAGGTATAGAAGAGTTACAACAACTCCATGGGAAGGAAAGAACTCACAAGGTGGGCAAAATTGGGGAGCCAGAGCTGGGACCCACTACCAGAGGCCGGTACTCTCACTGGCTGAAACTCAACAGAAATAATAATCTAGATAACACCCAACCACCAGTATGGGTGGACAGCCTGGGAACTTCTCTGTCTTGATTATTGTCACCAAAAGAGAAAAGGTCTCCTCTAAGGATTCATAACCATAGAAAATATTATGGTATGTGGAGGAGGGACAGTGACCGAGACAAAATGCTCTAAAGTCTAGATTTAGGAGGTTAGTAAAGAGAGTAATTAACTATGTATTTTGTAAGATCAGTACATTACTATCTCAAGAGAAACCAGTAGACTAACACAAACAGTGGTTCTAACTTCAAAGATAATAGACAAGTACAAATAGAACTTTAAGTCTTTAATCATTTAAGGAGAAATGTAATCAGAAAAAAAGAGAGAAGGAGCAGAAAACAAAATAGAAAATCTAGGATAGCAGATATAAACTCAATTATACAAATAATCACCGATGAAAATTAACTGAATTTGCACTTGAAATGCAGAGGTCATACAGTTAGATTTTTTTTTTTAAGATTTTATTTATTTGATAGAGAGAAACACAGCCATAGAAGGAATCCAAGCAGGGCAAGTGAGAGAGGGAGAAGCAGGCTTCCCACTGAGCAGGGAGCCCAATGGGGGCTCGATCCCGCACGACCTGAGCTGAAGGCAGAGGTTTAACCACTGAGCCAAAAAAATCAAAGAAAAATAATCAAAGCAAATGGCACAAAATAATTGATACTGTGTAATAAGAAGGAAAAAAAAGGAGATGAAAGTAGGAAAGTCTAGCATATAACCATGACATCATTAGCCTATGGATCAGTAATGAAAAGATACTGAGAAATCCCAAATATTCAGAAATTGGACAACTCCAAAATTATTTTTCTTTTACACGGAATATTAGAAAGTAGTTAAGACCAAATGAAGAAAATTCAACATACCAAAATTTACAGGGCACAGTGAAAGGAGCACCCAGACAGAAATGAACATGGCGACATGCTTGCGTTAGGAAAAAAAGTAACAAGTTAACTGACTAAGTTTCCACCTAAAAATAAGAGAAGGGCAAGGAGATGGGTTGGTGGGTTAAGTGTGTGACTCGTGTTTTGGCTCAGGTCATGATCTCCGGGTTGTGATATAGAGCCTCGCATCTGGCTCCATGCTGGGTGTGGAACCTGCTTAAGATTCTCTCTCTCTTGGGGCGCCTGGGTGGCTCAGTTGGTTAAGCGACTGCCTTCGGCTCAGGTCATGATCCTGGAGTCCCGGGATCGAGTCCTGTATTGGGCCCCCTGCTCGGTGTGAAGCCTGCTTCTCCCTCTCTCACTCCCCCTGCTTGTGTTCCCTCTCTGGCTGTGTTTCTCTCTGTCAAATAAATAAAATCTAAAAAAAAAAAAAAAAAAATTCTCTCTCTCTCTGTCTCTCAAAAACAAAAAGTATCTCCCTCTCTAGAAAAATAAATGAATAAAAAATGAATAAATAAGTAACAAAAGTAAAGAGAAAAAAAGGAGTAAATTTATTCCAAAGAAAACAAAAGACTGTAAATAATAAATTCAAGAGTAGGAATAAATGAAATGGAAAACAAAAAATAATGGAGAAAATCAATGTCGCACAGGTGGTTCTCTGAAGACACCAGACTCTCAAGACACAGTGCTGGTCTGACAGATAAGACACAAAATGAAGGAGAAGATGTGCATTACCGATTTCAAGAATGAGAGAGAACACAGTGTAGACTTCGTTCTGAGGTAGCAAATGGATCAATGGAACAGGACAGAAAGCTCAGAATGTACCCCACACATGCAATGAATAATTGATATATGACAGAATTGGTATTAGAAATTCAGTGAGAAAAAGTTGAAATTGTTTCTCAATGATTTTGGGGACCGTGAAATAGTGTCACGGTGTCACCCATATCCTCCCAGGTACAACCATTATCTGATGACTGGCTGCGTAGGGACATTCACAAACAGTGGAATCTTACTTTTCCTTCCCAATGACAATTCAGGAAAGAGTAGAAACAATATTCCCTTGCCCTAGGGCTAATACGATCTGTGTATAAATATCCTGGCTTCCTCGCTGCTCAAGTGGGTCAGAAACCTGAGATTCCATTTCAGCACTGCCACCCACAGTTCCCTGGGGGGATTGAGCTCTGATTCCTCGCAGTGGAAACTAGTTTGATTATGTATTTGTTGTCATTGGCTGCCTTCCCCTCCTGGTTTCTTCCCTGATACCTTTTTAGGTTCACTTCTTAAATAAGCTACTTATTTTCCATTTTTTTGTGTTCTTCGGAGTGGGCAACCAAGATTGTCATTACGTGATTAAAAAATGAAGGAAAGAAGGAAGGGAGGAAGGGAGAGACTGAAGAAAGGTGGGAGAAAAAGGCAGAGAACGGCAGAATTATTGGTAAAAAATAATCTGTCTGCTATCTATGAGAGATCTGGTCCAGCAAGCAGCAATAGAGGAAGATAAATAAGCAACTGAAAGTGCTCATCAAGTGGTTTTTAGAGCAGTCCCTAGAAGCTGACATACCACTTTGATTCTTAAGTGTTGGTCAAGACTTAGTCACATGATCATACCAAAGTGCAAGGAAATGGAAATGTACTCATTCTGTTCACTTCGTTTAAAAAAATTAAATAAGCCCAGATGATGCTATGATGATATTTGGGCACACTGAGCAGTATTCATTTCACCAATAAAAAGATGAAAACAGCAAATAAAATTGGGAAAGGAACCGACAGCAGAGTATAAATGATATTCTCAGCTTTCCTAGAACTAATTCAGCAAAGCCTATACAAAGCTGACAACTCAGGAAGAACAAGTATGGAAGTGACCCCTAGGAAAACTATAAAAAGAAATAGCTTTTAAAAATTGCCACCAGTACATGGAATTTGGGGTGAGAAAGGGAGAGTCAAGAGCATCTAACGAGTGCTTTTCATTAGAAGCGTATCAACATCTATGTTTTAAAAAGTAAAATATTATAAATAAAAAGAGAAGGAAAACCCCATCAATATTATCACATGGTGGAAACAGCCTAAAGAAAAATAGTCTTTGGATTTGATAAAGAGGGCACAGATTAACAAGACTTTGTGCCTGTCTGCAGAGCGTGGGAGAATGGAGGGCAGGGAGCTATGATTAGATCACTGGGGTCGTTGGATCTGGTATGAGCTCTGACTTTCAGTCTTTCACCACCCTGTTTGCCCCTTTCTGGAGCTGCTTCTATTTGTGAATATCCACATTACCTCCAGCCATTCAGAACTGACCAGATGACACCATAGGTGACCTGTCCATGAGAGAATGGGAAAGACCATAACTTACCATAGTCTGAGCTTTTACTGAAGTAGCCTGAGGCTGCCCTAAAGATTTCAGATCATCTCACTCTCAACATTTTATATCTATAGATATAGATACAGATATAGATATAGATACAGATATAGATATAGATATAAACAGATATATATTTATAAAATCAGAAAAAGAATACACACACACACACACACACAGATATATTTGCATCACATGAGCATTACTGGCTTATTCCATCAAGCAACAGAATGAAAAAATATACTGAGTTAATAGTCACCTCCCCCCTTCACTTTTATTTCATTCCTCTGCATAGCTTCTGTTAAATTCCCAAAACTGAGATACCTGGGGAGAAGTATAATTTTAGTAGACAGTTCAAGATAAATTTTTAAAGATTTAGCCTTTTATAACTACTAGGTATTTAACCCAAAGATACAGATGTAGTGAAAAGAAGGGCCATACATACCTGAATGTTCATAGCAGAAATGTTCACAATAGCCAAACTGTGGAAAGAGCCAAGATGTCCTTCAACAGATGAATGGATAAAGAAGATATGGTCCATATATACAATGGAATATTACGCCCCCATCAGAAAGGATCAATACCCAACTTTTGCATCAACATGGATGGAACTGGAGGAGATTATGCTAAGTGAAATAAATCAAGCAGAGAAAGTCAATTATCATATGGTTTCACTTATTTGTGGAACATAAGGAATAGCATGAAGGACATTAGGAGAAGAAAGGGAAAAATAAAGGGGGTGAAAATAGAGTGGGAGATAAACCATGAGAGACTACGGACTGGGAAACAAATTTAGGGTTTTAGAAGGGAGGGGGTAGTGTGGTGGGTGAGCCTGGTGATGGGTATTAAGGAGGGCATGGATTGCACAGAGCACTGGGTGTTATATACTAACAATGAGTCATGGAACACTACATCAAAAACTAATGATGTACTGTTTGGTGACTAACATAACACTATTAAAAAAAAAACAAAAAAGAAAGAAAGAAAAGAAAAAAGAAACAGAATCCAGGAAGAAGAGGAAGAAGAAGAAGAAGAAGAAGAAGAAGAAGAAGAAGGAGAAGGAGAAGGAGAAGGAGAAAGAGAAGGAGAAGGAGAAGGAGAAGGAGAAGGAGAAGGAGAAGGAGAAGGAGAAGGAGAAGGGGAAGGAGAAGAAGAAGGAGGAGGAGGAGGAGAAGGAGAATAAGAAGAAGAAGGAGAAGATGGAGAAGGAGAAGAAGAAGGAGGAGGAGGAGAAGGAGGAGGAGGAGGAGAAGGAGAAGAAGAAGAAGGCGACAACGACGTACTTTGTACTTCATCCTGGTTGCACAGGAGCCATTGAAGGCATTTAAAGAGGGGAGTGTCTTGTGCTTTAGAAAGCTCATTCCAGAATCAGTGTTAGGCTGGAGTGGAAAGGACCTGACATCTGAGAGCTAGGTTAGGAGACTTTGCAAATCTCCTGGGACAATTAAAGGTTGAACTGTGAACAGAACAGATTGCAGAGAAAGAAAAAGGAGAATCGATCTCTTGGGAGCTGGGTTACCTTCTCCCCCCAAAAACCATATAGTTACACAAAGACATGTCCAGTGGTCTTTCTGAAAGGCAAGTAATGGAATACGGAGTCCCAAAGAGAAAGGAGGAAGGGCTAGCCTGGGATACCTACATAAATATTTTGACCTGTAAATAACGTTAACAATTTAAAATGAACCAATAATTAGAATCAGAATATGGAGAAACAGCTAAGAGATAAGTCCCAAGGATATTGGAAAGATAAAATGCTAAGAATTTGCTCTTTCAGGCCAATAGATCAAAGGACCTAACAAGTTATCCTCTCCCATCCCCATCTTACTTCCCAGGTTCTGGTTTAAAGCAATAAAAGAAAAACATGCAGTTTTGTGTACAAGGATATTCCTGCAGTATCTTTTAGGGAGAGAAATCTCAATGCTCTGGTTTCACTTCATTTATGCTCAGCAGTTGAGTTTTATCATGAAAGCACCTGATCACTGTCTTGTGACCTGAGTCCACTATTGTTTAAATCTTTGAATTTGCAAACATATAGAATAAAAGTTTAAACTCTGTTCCTTAAAAAAAAATTAGCCATTTACCCTCTCATCAGTCCACAGTGTCCAGCCCTATGCACCCTTTCTGTATTTTTGTTAGTCTGAAAGTTGAAGAATACCATATGATTTCTTTAATTGTATTTATCTGACTGTGAGGGAGAAAGAATATCACTTTACATATTTACTGACCACTTTTATTTTCACTTCGTAAAATTATTTGTGTATATGTGTTTTGCCCAATTTTTTGTTCGTCTCTTTTATGAGCTTGTAGGAGCCTGTGTATATTAAAACATTTTTGTCACCTGTGTTGTGTCATCTTTGAATTTTTTCATAATTTGTCATAAAATTTATATTTTTTTCTCTTTTTTTTTAAAGATTTATTTATTAGACAGAGAGAAAGAAAGTGGAGTGAGGTGGGGGCTGATGCAGATAATCTCAAGCAGACTCCTCACTGGGTGCAAAGCCAACATGGGACTAGATCTCATGACCCTGAGATCATGACCTGAGCTGAAATCATGAGTTGGACACTTAACGAACCAAGCTACCCAAGTACCCCCAATTTTTTCCTTTTTTAAAATATAAGGTCTTGGGGTGCCTGAATGGTTCAGTCATTAAGCATCTGCCTTTGGCTCAGGCCATGATCCTAGGGTCCTGGGATCAAGCCCTACATCAGGCTCCTTGCTCAGAGGGGAGCCTGCTTCTCCCACTGCCCCTGCTTGTGCTCTCTCTCTACCTGTCTCTCTATCTGTCAAAGAAATAAATAAAATATTTAAAAAAAAATTTTTAATAAATAAAAGGTCTTTTTTCTTAAGTTTTAAAAACGGTTTTATTTTTTTATTTGAGAGAGAGAAAGCACGAGTGGAGGAAGGGGTAAGAGGAGGAGCACAAGGAGAGGGGAAGCAGACTCCCTACTGAGCAGGCATCCCAACGTGGGCCCAGATCCCAGGACCCTGAAATTATGACCCAAGCCAAAGGCAGAGGCTTAATGACTAAGCCATCCAGGTGTCCCTTTTTTCCCCTTAATTTTTAACAAATATCTAAGTGAATATAAATTTGGGCACTTCCACAAGAATTCAAAGACACCATTTGCAAAGTTCCCAATTGTATCCATGCACCCAACACAAGGAGAAAGTTCAGGAGGACAATAAGAACTTTGCATCATCTCGTACAACCATGGAATTAGCCAAGTACTCTGGTCCATTGATTTCTACAACTTTGGAGCTCAGGCGAACTGTGTCTGCGGAGCACTCATTCAAGAGCATTGACTCATGGCCAAAGTTAGGTTCACCCAACTCAGTCATTCCTCAGATTGTACCCTCTTTTCATCAGCAAACAAAACAACAACAAAAAAACACACCTGCTTTTCTTTTTAAATGTCACCTTATAAATCACAATAATGAATTATTTCATGGTACGTCGTAGGAAACCAACATGAACGATGGCATATTTTGTACTGTGTTTGTAAATAGCTTTTTCAAAGATTCTTTTAATCAATATTCCAGAATATAGTAGTCCATTCCATCATCTCCAATTTAAAGTCAGATACTGAGATGTAGATGTGAAGAGTAATGTACTCCAAATAGAAAAGTGGTAGCTGGTTCAGACCCAGTCACAGGCTGCTTTTCAGATACCTAAAATTCTACCTCAACATTCTATAAATTTAAAGAAAAGGAATAATTAAATATATTCTACTCAAATGAGAAATATTTTCTGAATGCACAATTCTGAAAGCAGTGTCTGCTTGAGGGTTCAAGCTGGGGCACTTCCTTGTGAATGCTTTCACCTTCTAATGTAGATCCTACTTCTGCATTTATAATTCACTTCACGAAGAGTCTTCTGAGCATTGTGGTGCAGGTGTCGAAGGTATCAGCAGATCTGATGAACAGACTCTTGGACTACAACTTGAGTGAAATTAATTTCCTTAGATTTTCTGTTTTACCTAAAGTGCTGTTCCTCTCTTTATCTGAGGAATGTTTACTGAGGATAGAGCCCCTGGTTCTTTAAATAATAAGTTATTAAAGGAAAGAAGAAAATATACAAAGTAACGTTGTTTATTGTTGAGCTGTTAGTTAGAATTTGTTTGGAAGAGACCACAAAAGAATGAAACATAAGTCAAAGAAAATATGCCCTTAGGGTACATGCAGGTAGGAGACCTGGTCAGTTACACATGCATCTTGAACTCTGATGAATATGCAGAAAAGGATGATAGAACTGCTACCCTTTCTAAGTTCGTCGCTGCGATCCAGGCTCTATGTTTTAAGTGGATTTTCTCACTGAATGTTCACCCAATCCCAGTAGGGCTGCATGGGTTAATTGGCAGAGCCCTTGCAAGGATCAACAGCAGCTCAACTCAAAGTGACTGTCGCGGAGCATCTGTACCACGCTGGACCTCTGCAGAGAACTGAACCTCGCTGAACACCGCAGTAGCACAGACACGAGTGGAAGAGGTGTTAATTGAGGAGGCTGTTAGAGCGAAAGTGACAGGGAATTGGAATCTACCACGGAAATGTGATCTGTACCTAAGCATAGTTAAAACTTGTTAGTTGCAGCTGAAGATAATTTTTTTTTTTTAAATGAAGTTGTGGTAAGAAGCTCATTATACAAGATACAATCATTTTGGAAAGAAAAGTATTATTTAACACATTCCCCATGTGATATGCCTCCAGATTGGAAAATGACTTTTCTGTATTGGAGTTCACTCAAATCTCATCTTGGGTACAATGTGCTTACAGATCTAATTCTAAAAATATCCTTTTGTATTTTGGAACTTATAACTAGTCTGCAAAGTGGGAGGAAAAAGGAGTTTCAAGTTTCTCAGTCTCTTATCTCTCCTAAGTGAATTGCTACAAAGTACATCATTTATTATCTCTATTATGCCAAGCATATAACATTTTTGAAGGGCTCAGGGAAATTACTTGAGTGTAGGATTGTTCAGGACTGTTTCAGGGTTGAAACGGGCTTTTTACATATCTGTTAAAAGAGTGGACGCTTCTCTTCTGAGAAGATATTCCTACTTTTTAAAACTTGTTTTGACAGATCTGTCTCATATAAGATCCTGGATCTACTGCAAGACTATGGAAAACCCTACTGGAATCAAAGCCATAGACCCATCAGATGGCCTGTATAAAGCCAAAGCCATACGGAGCTTTTGGTGAACTCTGGGGTCTATTTTGGTGGATATTCTTAGTGTATTTCCCAGTGGTTCGAGGAGAAGCACAAATCCAAAGCATGGCATGAAAATGCTATTCAAAAAAAAAGTTCTCCTCTCTCAAATGACTTTATTTTGGAGAAAGAGTAAAACAAATCAAATCCAACACAACTGGAAAACAGGTATGCACCAACTCACGCAGTTAGAGGAAGGTTTGTATTAACTGTGATTTTTTTTTCAAATCTGGGATTGACAACAAGAAAGAGGCAATCCTTTTTCATCAGATCTCCACCTTCCCTTCTATTGAAGTTTTAAGAAAAGTTTTCAGACAGAACTATCTCCCTTATCTCTAAAAGTGTTAACTCTCTAACACATGTGGCTCTTTCAATTTAAATTCAAATTAATGTGGGGGCACCTGTGTGGCTCAGTCACTAAGCCTCTCCTTTGGCTCAGCTCATGAGCTCCGCGTCCTGGGGTGGAGCTCCACATTGGACTCTCGGCTCAGAGGGGAGTCACTTTTCTCGCTCATTCTCCCTCTATGCTCTCTCTCACTATCTCTCTCTAAATGAAAATTAATTTACTAATTAATTAATTTTAATTCAAATTAATGTAAGTTAAATAAAATTAAAGATTCAATTCCTCAGTCATCAATTCTTGTTAGGTACATGTAGCTAGTAGCTTCCATATTGTACGGAACAGATATACAAAATGCTCTTCAAGGTGGAAAATTTTATTTGACAATGTTGGTTATTAAGTGTCTTGTAAGCACCAACTACTTCTGATGGTCTGTTACATTTGGGGCTCTTTTGAATCTCTTTTTATTACACTGAAACAACAATTAAAAAGACTCAAAGGATTAGGGGCGCCTGGGTGGCTCAGTCGTTAAGCGTCTGCCTTCAGCTCAAGTCATGATCCAGGAGTCCTGGGACGGAGCCCCGGATCAGGCTCCCTGCTCGGCTGGGGGCCTGCTTCTCCCTCTCTCACTCCCCCTGCTTGTATTCCCTCTCTAGCTGTATTCTTGTCTGTCAAATAAATAAATAAATAATTTTTTAAAGAAACAAAGGCTCAAATGATTAAAGTCAGTTAGATTTAATTCTTCAACAATTCCCTGATATTCCAAATTTCTATTAATAAATTATCACTCAGTAGGATCTTTCAATCAAGACAACCACATTTTACAGCGGCTTAAAAAAGACAATTTTTTCTTGTGTAAAGCCTTAAATATTAAGGCATGTTTATTACAGAAGTTAGCCTACCCTAAATAATAAAGAAATTGACATTACAACAAAAACTAAAGAATATGGCATTGACTTAGCAATCACATAGTAAGTAGCAAGAAAACCAACATCAGAAAACTAAAGAGCCTTTTTATTTGTTGGAGAGAACATTTTATTAAATTGTTTACATCAACAATTTGGAAGGCAGAACAATCCTCTCTTGGACTAACAGTGACAGGAAGGTCAGTTACTGACTGCACTTAGCCAGGAGTGAGAAGAAAAACACGAGATTGAGTGAAAGTTAAGAATGGAAAGAAATAATGAAAAATTTCGGAACTTGAACGCCATAAAAACTGGTCTTCTAGACTCAAAACAGTAAGAGAAACTTGATCAGTATTTTGAACAAAAAACATCTGTTGGAACTCAGCCCTATGTCAAAAATCAGATTAAGAGTATGGTTTCCACTCAAACTCGTTATCCCAGATAGACTCTGGACAGGTTCACTAAGTTTAGAGAAAAAGGTTTTTGGCTCAGAAAATAAAGAAATATTATGTATTTGAAAATTATGTCTACAAACTAACTTTATCCGTGGCTGTTACCCCAATGAGACAACTGTAAAGAGGAAGATGAGTTGCCTACCAAGTCTCTGGAGAAACTGCCAAAAACCTTGAGCCTGGGCAATCAATCAGTCTGTCAGTCAACACTAAATAAATGTCTTTGATTATTTGAGAATTAAAATGACCTCCAGTCCCCATATTGCACCAGCAGGAGGAGAACTGTGAAATTTGACCAGACTCCAAATGTGAACGTGGGGAAAAAAAAAAGTAAAGGGAGAAGCCCCCACAGGAAGAACAAAAATGCGATGGTTATTAAAGGACAAAGTTGTTTTCCCAGGGAGCAGAAGCAGGATCTGCTAAAGGAGCTGCCTGTTTCTGCCAAAGGACACCTTCATAAGGCCTGCCCAGTAGAATTTCAGAATGACTATGGATCATGGGTGACTGTGATTCTCATAGTTTTCCACTTGATAAGTACCAGTTTAAATAACTTGCCTTTGATCGACTATTATATTTCGATTTGGATTGGGCAGATGACCTCTCCTTAGTTCAGTGGTTGCCAAGACATGAGATGCCATGGTTGGAGCTCAGTAGAGAAGAGAACTGGGTACCACCGAGAAATCTTGACCTTTTGTATTGAATACAATGATAGGATGGGACTTAAGTAGTCTCAGTTCAGAAGGGATGAGCGTGAAGAAAAATGAAAGGAATATTTGGTGGCCAAGGGCTGAACGGTGGCCCGGACTTATAGTGTTCATCAGTACCTATGTTCTCCGCTCTCAGGCCATCCATCAGAGATACATACCCCACCTTCCCTTGCACTTAGGTATGACTTTATGGACAAGTGTGTATGCAAAGGGATGTGTGTCCTTTTTCAGACAGGGCCCTTGAAATATCTTCCCTGTACTCTCCTTCTCTCTTTCGCCACTAGCCAGCTGAATGAAGCAAATGTTAAGCGTCTAGTAAAGGCTGAATCTCAAACCTCCTGGGTCCCAGTGCCTTCTGACCTTCGATGTGATGAAAGAGAGATAGAAAATTTAACAATGTTAAACTGATAAAACGTGGAGGTTGTTTTTATAGCAGTTAGCCTACTCTGATCAATGTGCCAAGAATGGCTGCTTCTAGTCCACTAAAAATAGGATTCTTCTTACACCAGGAGCTGCATGGATCATTTGGTGATACAGGTAGCAAACAGAGGACATTTTCCCATAGTTTCTAGGACCAGTCTTCAGGAAAGGAGGAAGTGGGTAGAGATCTTATTACCCCTTTTATTAACTCATTCAGGGTAGAAACTGTGGATCCACAACCAACATATTGGGTATTTTTATTAAACTTCTTGGGGAATAATGAAAAATAAACTTATTTCCAATTTTATAAGACTATTGAAGTCAAGCAAACATGATTTCCAAATCAAAAGACTTTAAGCAATACCAACAAAGATATTATGCATTCAGTAACTCATCTTAAAATGTAACTCATCAACTGACTTTGTCTCTTATTGAGAAGATGGCCACAGCTTATTAACCCCCACTCTTTTTGTAGGAAGATAAACGTGTTACATGGAAGTGCCATGGGTCTCAGGCCCTACTTATTAAGGGGATTTTCCCAAGGGATCCTTGGATATAATGAACTGTGAGTGTCCCATGGCAGCTGAATCAAGCATTTTGTAGGAAACTGGAGAAATTGCTTGGGTAACGTAACATGATCCTCTCTGCCTCTCTTTGACCCCACCCCATCACTGGTATTGACTAGACATGTCACAGCACAGCTGAACTCCAGGTCAGGTGAGCCATTGGTGAAAAGTACGTGATTTAAAAATGTGAATTGAGGTAAATCAAGGAAACAGATGAAACATGAGGTACTTTGGACTCAGAAACAAACTGTGGGTGTTGGAAGGGAAGGGGATGGAAGGATGGGTGAGCCTGGTGGTGGGTGTTGAGGGCACATTTTGCATGGAGCACTGGGTGTGGGGCATAAACAATGAATCTTGGAACACCAAAAAAATAAAGTAAAACATAAAAAAAATTAAGAAATAAAAAGAAGGTAGCCATTTGTTCTCCTGGGAAGTCATAGCTTTTCACCTTGGAAAAGAATATCATTTTAAATGATCTCAAAAAACAGGTAAAGGAAGGCAAGAAAGGTGTGACATGGTGCTGTGGGGACGGAAAGTGCCCACACAGACATCATGCATGGCACGGTGTTGCCCAAGACTGACATGGAAGAAGGGAGTTCTTCTTCCCCTAGAGACCAAAAGTAGCTACCGTGGGAATCTGGACATCACAATAACAGACAAAGATGCATTACTGGAAAACACAACAAAACAACTTCATACGGAGATACAGCGGGCCAAACAGAAGCCGTGACCGACCAAATATTGAGGAGTGTGCTATGTCTCAGTCCTCTCTTTGTGTGGAAGATAGAGGCAAGAGTGGTTGAATAAGTCCATAAGTTTCTTGGCAAATTGAGGGGAAAAGAATCCCCAAGGGAGGGACATCTGGGCAGCTCAGTCAGCTAAGTGTCTGTCTTTGGCTCAGGTCATGATCCCAGGGTCCTGGGATGAACCCCACACCCAGCTCCCTGCTCAAAGGGGAGTCTGTTTCTACCTTGCCCTTGACCTTCCCCTCCCTCACATGTGAGCTCTCTCTCTCTCTGTCAAATAAATAAATAAAATCTTAGAAAAAAAGAAAATTCTCAAGTGAAAAACATTAAATTCCCTCCTTTGGCACATGAGACCATGAACAGGTTTTAATTTTTTTTAAAAAATTAACCATCTTGCTTAAATCCCACATGACTGAAGTTGGTCATCCCTGGCATACACATATAACTGGCAATCTACAGACTAGGAGGTATTATATTAATGAGATTTCATGTATATGATCTGTATCTTCTTTGTTAAGAAGACAACTGAGGCTCAGAAGAGTTAAGAACTGTGAGCAAAATCCTCACATGCAGCAGGAGGCTGAGTGCAAATCTAGTCTTCCGACCATGGAGGCTTTCCATGGTGCCCTGCTCATGCAAATGCTACCTCTCACTGAGCTTCTGCCCTGCACATGAGCTCAGCATGTCTGTCCTCTCATCATCACGGCACTTAGCAACACCACCATCTAACCTTGGGATTACATATTACTCTGTGTTGCATTCATATGCCCTGTTGCATGACCACTGAATATGCCCTTGTTCCCTGAACATCTCAGGACCCAGAGCAACGGAGTGGTCATGGCTTCCATCAGAGAAAGGATAATAATATAACACTACTAGTTACAGATTGAGTTTTTCATGTGATGGCAGGACTCAAGATATCCAAAAAAATTTTGCGTTTCTTGTATTTCTGGCAAATACGATGGTCTAGAAACTATGGATGCTCTCCATGCAAAAGCAACTTAAATTGATAAAAACAATATTTAAAACAAACTTTTCAAAGGAGTCATGAAATCAGCAAGAAAGTAAAGAAACTACAAAGGTGAACAGCATCATGAAAGAAGCAGTCAGGGTAAGTCACCAAGTACTAAAGTTTGCTTTTGCATAAAAGCATCATTTTGTATTCCTTTATGAGATGGTCAGTTAGTGCAGCCATAAGAGGGCCCAGAGGAAAGGCTTAGAACAGAAGAAAATGTATTATACTCATAGGTCCTAGAAAATTTATTATACTCATAGGTCCTAGGAAGCTCAGCTTACCACTCAGGACCACACAGGGAAGACATAGAGGTGGTCATGAGTCAGGAGACAGGATGGAGGAGAAGGTGTAGGAGAGAGGCTTTATCAGAACTTCCATAGGAAAGGCAAGGCAGGGCAGGGTGAAGAGTTTAGGGATGGCTAGTTGGAATAATTTTGGTGGGCTTTGGGATATACGTGTGGTCCTCATTGCCTAGCACCTGGCCCTGAGATGATTAAGGCAGAGAATTATTGTCTCCTGGGGTCACGGGCAGATAGAGGATTGATTAATTTGCAGTTTGCAGGCTGGACCCCTTACTATGTCTAACAATTGACTAATCCCAGAAAGGGTCATCTCTCCCCATCCAGAAAGGTTTTCTAAGAGGTCAAAACATCATAATCTACAGAAAATTTAAAAATATTTACAATACAAGCATAAATGACAAACTATGGTAACTTCAGCTTCTGTTTTGAGGTAAAAAGTGCAAAGGACAGGAGATAAAGCTTAGAGAGAGTGCTTCCAAGGCATAGAGACAAAGAGATCTCAAGGTAAATATGGAATACTAAATAATTATGCCCGGTCTTTAAGATGAATGATGAATAACAAACAAAAAATTTGCCCATCTCAATATTGGTGGAAGTCAGAGAAAAATCCTAAACACAAAACATCTCTTCTTCACAAATGCTACTTACCTGTTGCTTACTTTACACAGTATTTTTTTAAATTTCAAATATTATATTTTTAAGTTTTAGAAGTTCTCCCTTTTTGTCTTCCATTTCGTCTTCCATTTCTTTACTTGCAATATGTACTTTTTTCCTTTAAGTCCTTGAGCATATTTAAAAAAACTATTTTAAAGTTTCTATTTGTTAATTCCATCATTTCTGCCATTGCTGGATATTTTTTATGGCCAAATATTTCTCCTGATTACATATTGCCTTTTTCTCCTCTTTTTATATCTAGTAGTTTGGGACAGGATACTTGTCCTTGTAAATGTGACATCATTGAGGGTGAATATTTGTTTTCTTTTTAACATTCTTGGGTATTGTTCTGACAATACCTGCAGTTTTATTGTGGCACTTTCAGAGCTCATTTTTAAGCTTTGCTGGGCAGTCTGGAGCACCCTTTGTTCCAGACTCGTCTAGTACTGCTACTAAAGCCATGGCCCTTTGCGTCTCTCCTGAATCACAGGTGTTCAGTAAGGTCATTGCACTAGAGTCAGAGCGCTGTTCTCCCAGCTCCAAGTGGGCTCACATGCATATTTGAATATTCACCAACAAACTCAAGAAGAGTCTTATACAGATTTCTGGAGCTCCTTCTTTATTTACCTTCCTCTCCTCTAATACTCTGTCCAGGTAATTAGTACTGCCTCAGACTCCCTGCTTCTCAATCTTGGTCTTCTCAGCTCAGTGAGATTGCTTGATCTGCTTAGCTTCCCCATTCCTGCAAGGAGCTTCCACATCTCCAAAAGAACCTCTAGGCAGAAAGCCAGAGCAATTCTGTGCATGAACCATGTGTTTCTCTGCTCTCGGGGTGACGGTGCCCAGCTGCTTGGTACGCATGTCTAGAACACCTGTTTTGTAAATGTTACAGTGTTTGTTGCCCAGGTGTAGACAGACTCAAAAGTTAAAAATGCGTGTACTCCACTGTATATAAGTTATACCTCAATAAAATCTATTGTGGAACACTGTAAAAATGATGATGTAATACTCTGACACCTGTCAGTCCAAGTGTTGAAAATTATCATAAAGGTATCGTATTAGCCCATGTGGATGAGTGGAACAAGATAGAGAAACCCAGAAACGTGTCCTCCATATATGGAAATTTCAATCATGACACTATGACAATTAAGTTAGAAAAGAATGTGACAGCGAATAGTGATGGGGCAACAGTTATCTACATCAGAAAAGCAAATTGCATTCCTACTTCACATCATGTTAAGTATGTATAGGTTGACTAAAGACTTAAATACGAAATGCAAAAAAAAGATAAAACTCTTAGGAGATAACACAGATGAATATCTTTGTGGTTTCAAGTTAGAGCAGAATTTCAAATACAGGATAAAATACAAACAAGACAAATATGATAGACCTGACTATATTAAGATAGTGAATCTTCTATTAATCAAAAACACCATACAGGGGGGCATCCGTGTGGCTCAGTCATTAAGCATCTGCCTTCGGCTCAGGTCATGATCCCAGAGTCCAGGGATCGAGCCCCACATCGCCTCCCTGCTCAGCGGGAAGCCTGCTTCTCCCTCTCTCACTCCCTCTGCTTGTGTTCCGTCTCTCACTGTGTTTCTCTCTGTCAAATAAATAAATAAAATCTTAAAAAAGCAAAAACACCATATAGAAAGTGAATGACAGGTTAAACGCTATGAAATTGCAACTCAAATAAAAGACTATAACAAAAAACTCAACACCTTAGTATCAAGACTACGTAAGTAAATTCCACAAATTGATAAGAAAAGGTAAGAACTAATGAGGGAAAGAATAAAACTACTCTGGCAGAATAATAAGAACTTGAATAAGAACTTCAAAGATGAGAATACGTGAGGGGAATAAGCATATGAAAATATTCAGTCTTATAGGTAATTAGGGAAATACTTAAAATCCAGTGAAAAACCACTTTCTACTTAAAAAATCAACAATCTAAAACACTGTCGATGTGAAACACTGGCCGTGATTATGGATCACAGACACTCCTTTATGCCACAGGCAGGAGAATATATTGTTATGTGTATATATGTAATATATATTGGTATGCATATTTTGAAAGATAATAACATTTTCAAGCAAAACTCAAGACCCACAGCTCCAATAACCTCGCTACTCCAGACATTGCCCAGGGGGGCTCCCACACAGAGCAAATATCATAGTAGTTGCCATATTATCAAATAACTGGATTGTTATCACAATAAGTGGAGTTTGATATAGTTATGTAATGGAATGATACACATATAAGAGTTCATATGACCATTTAAATACAACTAAATAATAAAGAAGCCATAAAAGTGGAGCAATGTATTAGTTGAAATGCCATAAATGTCTAGCAACTGGTACTAAAATAACCTAATACTTGAGAAGGGTCCTGGAGGTGCTGCAACGTGCCAGGCGGTAACTTTTCCTTTTCTGGGAAAAGTCCAGAAGCTTCCTGAATGTCCAGTGTAGCTGGGCCCAAAAGCAGCTGAGGATAGTGACTATTTACTAAGAGCGTGGGAAATACTTTACTATTTTACAGACACATAAGTGCTGCACTACTTGTGTATTAGCCGGAGACAACATTCGTCAGTGAATGAACTACAAAGGAGAATCACTGCGTGATGACAGACACAGACACACACATACCACGGTGGAGGCTATCTGAGGTGGGGGTGCAGAGTATGGGTAGGGTAGAGCTCTTGGGGACCTTCTCAAGGACTGAGGATGTTCCCCCTCGTGCGACATGATGTGGAGACACCGAGGTTTGTATTATTGATCTTCCCTTGTCAAAAAACCATGTATGTATAATAATCCATTCCTCAATGCAATCAATAAAAATTGGTGAAAAAAAGCTTGAAAATGATAAAAGGCATTTCAGATCAAGGAAACATCTTTTTGGCTGGATGGACAGAGGTCACATCCAAATAAAACAGCATAATTGTTAAAAGGAGAGTAGTTGAAAAAAGGGGGTTTCTGATCATGGCCATGGAACTTTCTGAGAGTCCTTTGCTCACTTGAACCTTCAAGTGGGAATAGTAATATGCAATGAATAGCTTCTGGGCTAAGGTTTCCTCAAAGTGCTGAGCTTGAAAACAAGACGGAAGCTGTAAGTTTCTGTGTATCTATGTGCAGGGTAGCGGTATTATTTGTTCTGAATTTTCCCACTACCAATCTGAGATTCATTTGCAGATTGAAAGGTAGAGACGTAATCGCATTTTCCAAGCCTGCACAGCCAGCCCCAGGCTAAGATTTCATGTCAGAAACTTGGAAGAGTATAAAATGTATTTCAGAAATGCAGACTGCATGCCTGGCATGAACCTTCCCCACCCCTCTATGCTTCACCTCTGCAGAGCGAGCGACAAAGCCCAGAGTCATGTAGCTGTGAGCGTCTCTCACAGAAGTACACTGTTTTCTTTTCTTCTCTGATTTCTATACCACATAGAAAAATTTGGCCCGTCTTTGCAATGGACTGTAATACACTCCCCAGTCTGAAAGAAACTCCATTCTAGGCAAATCTTTTGTTTTCAGAAGACAGACACTGAAAATTATATATCCACACTATTGACGGTAAATGACCAAAATATGTGACTCACTATTCTTTTTTTTTCTTTTTTCTTTTTTCTTTTTTTGTACTTAACCAATTTTCAGGAGATAAAAAGCACTTGTGGCCAGCTGATCCATTTTTTGCAAGATACCCCATCTAGAATATTAGATTCTTTATAATTCCAAAGGTGAGAATTTATTTTTACTTTTTTTCTTAACTACTTCTTAAAATCTAGCCATAGTTTCTGAGTGAAGCAGGATGTTTTGACCCCACCAATTTCAAATCTTAGTTCATTTTGACCTGCTGTGCTTTCAAGAGTTAGCAATCAGCATGCCAGATGGCTTTGGCTGATTTTATCTTGTTCCAAAGATGCCTATTTATGATTCCCAGGCAATCTTGCCGCCTCGAAATGTGCTTGTTTTCCTCCCAGGTTAAGTCGGTCTATGAAAAATCAACCAACAATAATGAAATGAGTGAAAAGTTTACCCAGGTTGCATGTTACCCATGCAAGCTGGATCCAGAGCAGATAAGCTACAATCTGCAAACGGGGAGGTGGAATCCCAAGACCATCCCAGAAGAGAATGAGCTCTGTGCAGCACCACCTCACCACCATAGTAAGTTAAATGCCTGAAAGTGGACAAATTCATCTTAGTGCAGGTAAAGAGCTTTGAGGATGCAACCATCTCAGAATTTTCCTCAATTTTTTCGTGGGTTAGCTAAGACACAGATATAAATTGTCAGTCTTTTATGCAGTAGGTTACAACATCAGTAGTAGGAATAATAACAGAAAAATAGGAGCACATGGATGGCTCAGTTGGTTAAGCAACTGCCTTCGGCTCAGGTCATGATCCCAGAGACCTGGGATCGAGCCCCACATGGGGCTCCCTGCTCGGCGGGAAGCCTGCTTCTCCCTCTCTCACTCCCCCTGCTTGTGTTCCCTCCCTAGCTGTGTTTCTCTCTGTCAAATAAATAAAATCTTAAAAAAAAAAATAACAGAAAAATAAGAGACCAAAAACTCTACATGATAAATTTCATTAGTTATTTAAACCGATAGGAGAATAAAATAGTCCTAATAGAATTTGAGCCTATATAATATTACATAGGCAAACTGAACTTGGAAATCATAGTCCCCATACAGAAAAGGTACATAGAAAAAGTTGCCCTCACTAATATTGCCTAGAGATCAAAATTATCAGTAAATTGGGGTGCCTGGGTGGCTCAGTTGGTTAAGCAACTGCCTTCGGCTCAGGTCATGATCCCGGAGACCAGGGATCAAGTCCCACATCGGGCTCCCTGCTCGGCAGGTAGCCTGCTTCTCCCTCTCTTACTCCCCCTGCTTGTGTTCCCTCTCTGGCTGTGTTTCTCTCTGTCAAATAAATAAAATCTTAAAAAAAAAAACTATCAGTAAATTAATATTTAGTGTAAAATTTACATGACAAATGAGGGTCTATGGTGAAATATTTTCAGGAAAATAAAAATGAGAATGGAAAATATTGGAAACAGCTCAAACTTTGATCTGCATGGAACGCTGATCAAGAATGCAAATCGTTAAATGGAACCTATTCTAGAAGATACCATATTAATAAAAAGTCAATGATGTTTCAAACAATTCAGTGAATATTAGAAAAAACGTTGGCTAGTGTGTTTAAAGTGTTTATTTCAAAATATCCTAAACAGTCAAAGCCCAGAGTCTGACAATCTCAACATCACAATTTCGGGTCAGAAAAGCATTAGAAAGACATTCTATACCCATTTCTGAGATTTCCTCCAAACCAATGTTACCACCTCCACTAAACAAACTTGCTCTTTTTCCTGAGTTCTCCCCACTCTGTATACACAATTTTCTGGCTAAAATATTATTGCCCTTCTGAGTTCCTCTCATTCTATGCCCTCAATTCAATTTGTCACTGTAGTCAAAAAGTTCCAGTAACTACTCTCCTCTCCGTTTCTCTTTGGTTACTTTTTCAAACACAATTTCCTTGTGCCATCATCCTATTCAGAAAGTTTGGCTTCTGGGCTTGGTTTTAACAGAGTTACTGGTGCTAGTCCAGCCTTCCCACCATAAAAAAATACAACCCAGTTTTGAGATGGCCATTTTCAGACATTGGATAACAAGTGGTGCAAGACCGCGATCCTTAGAGAGTAAAGACACCAGACGGCAGCGCCAAATTCACCCAGTCCTCTGTTCAGGGACAGTTTCATAAGTGCAGCCCCAGCAGATGGAGACCAAGTGAGCACGGTGGCCCTGGTGAGCGCAGAGTTGTAGATCATAGTTCAAAACTCCTGACTTGGCGGGATAAAATCACCAGGTGGGGTGCCAGACAGGGGGCAGAGGTGAAAAAGGAGACTCCAGAAGTGAGAAGTCATTTGGAGATGGCGTGCAGGCCCGGGTCCAAAGGCAGGATATGCGTCTTGGGCTGAGGCTGGATGAGGGCCAGCAGAAGGCAGCTTCTAGGAGGCCAGGAGTGGATAATCTACTACATGGCACAGGGCGCTGGCAGATGTTGAAATTCAGGTCCAGCCACAGTGGAGAGATCTTTTTAACATCTGGCATTCAGATAAAATCTCAGAAAGTCAAGCCTTATGAGGAAGGACCACAGACTAAAGGAGTAGGGCCTGGCCATCTTGGGAAAGTGTATCATAACATAATATTATTATTATAATATTACAATAACATAATATTCATGATAACACAATACATGCAACCTATAACCTTTAGTATATTGTTGAACCAAAACTTCCCACTAATGTTACCCTCTGCGGGATGGCCATGACGGTCTGGCTTTCCTCTAGCTGGTGGTCTAGGACCATTTATTTTGCTTGTGGCATTGGAACATGAACAAGGGAAGAGGGCACTTCTGTTGGAGGAAAGTGTGAGGAAAAAAAAAATCAACCTTCTATTTCCATTTGAAAGGAAACTGCAGTTTAAGAGATATTTGTGCATTACTACCCTAAGTTGGCATGGTGAACACATTTAGTCTGGGTCTGGATTTATTTCTAGAAGTTGGTATTAACCCCTGCTTCTCAAAACAGATACTCTTCTTGGTCTGTTCTGAATATTTGGATCACTGGAATCTCATAGGAGGGGCTTGCTACTTGCTGATATAAGTAAGAATAGCTTCATCTTTAACCATGGTATTTCATCACATAGTCACTGAGCATCCATCCAGTGGGAAACACTGACTGGGCTCTGGGTTCCAGGATGTACAATCTTATTCAGAATCTCTAGGTCGATATGTCTTTGTGTTCCAGGAGCAAAACATCTTGACCCTCTAGACATTTAATCTTCCTTGAAAACCAGACATGTTAGAGAATGAGCATTCTAGCATTGTTCTACTGCAATGTGAGCCTAGTTCCCTTACGCCATCAGGTCTATGGACCTCTGGTCATCTAGGTTGGGAATTTTTTTTTTAAGATTTCTTTATTTATCTGAGAGAAGGAGAGACGTGCACACGTGGCAGGGGAGGGACACAGGGAGAGGGAGGAACAGACTCCACACTGAGCACAGAGCCCATTGCAAGGCCTGATCTCATGACTCTGAGATCACTACCTGAGCTGAAAGCAAGAGTCGGACGCTTAACCAGTTGAGCTACCAACACACCCCCAACTAACAAGATTTACTCCTCAGTCTCACTGACTCCAAAGCCAGTGCTCCTTTTACTAAATCATATTGGAAAATAGAAACTCACCCAATCTGAAGGCATGATGAAATGTTAGGTAAGCCCTGTAGAATAAAACCCTGGACATTGTAAGAAGTCAGGTACAATGGGAATGGGGAGGTACAGTCAAGCCTCTATCTCTATCTCTCTGGCTTTTTAAAAACAAAAATTTTCCAAAGTAAATGCAGGCATGTAGCTTATTGTCTATTTCTCTTGCTCTGTCATGTTTTTCCCCCTTAGAACTGAAATGGTGCAGAAAAATGCCTGCTGTGTTCTAGTCTAAAGCAGAAAAACACAGCTGTTATTCGGCTAGTATATGTACATATAATATTTAATTTTGTGGTGTTGATAAGCAGCATCTATTTATTTTTAAGTCAGAGCAAGTCAGTAGTGTGTACACATACCTGAGGTATATGATGTGGAAATGAATTATTAAATTCTTCTATATGAGAATAAATTTGGTTTTGTCTTTGCTCCCATCTCATATACCACCTGCCCACATTCGGGCAGCAAGCCATCAGCCCTTGCCTGCAGGAGGGAACATTTACTTGAAGACCACACCAACAAAGACCCTTCCCTGCTCTCTTCTCCTCCTCCTACCTTATAAACACACTGAACCAAAAAACTGCGGATTCTGCCTCCGCAAGGTTATCTGTTCTTCCTTTCCATGTCTACCAACCGCCTCTGGAATTCAGAGGTTGGTGGAGGTTGGGGTTGGAGCCCTGAATGCCATGGGATGGCGCGGTTCCACAGCTCTGGTCTGGCCTGGAGAAGTCTTACCCTGCACTGGTGCCCATGCCCTTCCAGCAACACACCCACCCTGCTTTGTCTTGCAACAAAGCTGAGTGCCTCAGCTCGGTATTCCAGACTCAGATCCCTGAATCCCCCTCTTCTTTCCACTGGAGCGTCCCCAGTCACAACTTCCAGACAAAGAGTGGAAATAAACTGACTCAATGTAGAACACTCAACACTACTGAGCTCAGTTCCTTAGCCTATAAAGTGAGAGGGCTGAACATGAGAAACTTATTTGTTGACTCATTATGATTTCTCTTTGGTTAGTTCCTCAGCTAAGCTAAAATATAGGTATAATGCACAAAATATTATAATATTATACCTATAGCCATTCACATAGCTATTTAAGCTGCGCAATCTCAGGTATATTGAAATATAGGTATAGTAAAATCTAAGTACCATTAATCACCAACAATAAATGTGAGTATATTGCCTTAAGGCTTTTACTATCATTTTTAAAGGTGGAAAACTTTAAATACATATGCAAGTAGAGAGAACAGTGCGGTCAGCTCCTTGTGTCTGTACCCAGCTTGGGCATGGTTGGTCTTATTCCAGCCCATGTGTCTCTGATTATTTGAAAATGAATCTCAGTAATGGCATGTCACCACATCACCTAAAGAAAATACACACACACACACACACACACACACACACACACTTACTCATGTCTAAGAGATAAAATTTCTCAGAAACTTAACCAAAATAGTACATCATTACTAAATTAAGTCCTTAATATTATCAGCTATCCTGTCTCACCAGGCTATCCTCTTTTTTTTTTTTTTTTAAAGATTTTATTTATTTGACAGAGAGAAACACAGCCAGAGAGGGAACACAAGCAGGGGGACTGAGAGAGGGAGAAGCAGGCTTCCCGCCGAGCAGGGAGCCCAATGTGGGGCTCGATCCCGGGTCTCCGGGATCATGACCTGAGCTGAAGGCAGTCGCTTAACCAACTGAGCCACCCAGGCGCCCCAGGCTATCCTCTTGAAGTATTTTTATGACAAATTGAATGGAAATCTGCTTGCACAGTAATGTTTGAACAGCTCTGAAACTAGGTCTGTGCCATGCCAGAAAACTCCATTAATTCAGTGACTTGCGGTGTAAATAAGAAAAGCTTCAAGTCTATAGCCCTCCAAAGTCCCACTCCAAAGGCCACAGAGCTGTGGAAAAAGTAATAAGGGTCCAGGATTAATTCACTAACAGGTGTCCATGGTTGTTTTGTTTTGCTTTGCTTTTGTTTTTTGTTTTGAGGGTAGCTTTGGTTTGCTGCTTTCTTTTCAAGGAGGAAAATGGTATTAGAAAACAAAGGGCCAGGACCAAGAAAAAGAAACAATCCTAATTGGAACAAGATCATTTCAAGGGGTCCTCTTGGTGCTAACATTCTTTTACTTTAATAAATATAGTATTCATAGAGGAAAGAAACCAGCCCAAATTAGGGAAAATAATAATTAGAGAATAATTGATAGAATAAGAATTACAGATGGGCTCTCCCAGGGACTGAATCAATCCTGTGAAGTATTCTTTTTGACTCAGTCATTTGACTCTCCCAATAATTCATAAAAGAAATACTTCTTTTTTTTAACATTTAAACTTCTTTATTTAAATTCAATTAATTAACATATAATGTATTATTGGTTTCAGAGGGACAGGCCTGTGATTCATCAGTTTTATATAATACCCAGTATTCATTACGTCACATGTCCTCCTTAATGCCCATCACCCAGTTGTCCCATTCCTTCAACCCCCTTCCCTCCAGCAACCCTCAGTTTGTTTCCTATGATTCAAAGTCTCTTATGGTTTGTCTCCCTCTCTGGTTTTGTCTTGTTTTATTTTTTCTCCTCTTCCCCTATGATCCTCTGTTTTGTTTCTTAAATTCCATGTATCAGTGAGATCCTATAATTGTCTTTCTCTGACTTATTTTGCTTAACATAATATCTTCTAATTCTATCCACATCATTGCAAATGACAATATTTCATTTTTGATGGTTGTGTAATATTACACACACACACACATACACACACACAACATCTTCTTTATCCATTCATCTGTTCATGGACATCTAGGCTCTTTCCATAGTTTGACTATTGTGGACATGGCTGCTGTAAACATTGGGGTGTTTCTTGACTTGTTAATTTTAGTCATTCTGATTGGTATGAGGTGGTATCTCACTGTTGTTTTGATTTGTATTTCCATGATGGCCACTGATGTTGAGCATTTTTCATGTGTCTGTTGACCATTTGGATGTCTTCTTTGGAGAAATGTCTATTCATGTCTTCTGCCCATTTCTTTATTGGATTATTTGTTTTTTGGGTTTTGAGTTTGGTAAGTTCTTTATAGATTTTGGATACCCAGTCTTTTATCTGAAATGTCATTTGCAAATATCTTTTCCCATTTGTCAGTTGTCTTTTGCTCTTTTTGACTATTTCCTTTGCTATGCAAAAGCTTTTGATCTTGTTGAAGTTATTGTGGACATTGCTACTATGAACATTGGGGTGCATGTGCCCCTTCTTTTCACTAAATCTGTTTGGGGTAAATACCCAGTAGTACAATTGGTGGGTCATACAGTAACTCTATTTTTAACATCTTGAGGAACCTCCATATTGTTTCCCAAAGTGGCTGCACCAGCTTGCATTCCCACCAACAAGATAAGACTATACACTTCTCCTTTTCCCACATCTTTGCCAACACTTGTTTCCTGTCTTGTTAATTTTTGCCATTCTAACTGGTATAAGGTGGAATCTCATTGTGGTTTTCATTTGTATTTTCCTGGTGGTAGTAATGTTGAGCATTTTCTCATGTGTCTATTAGCCATCTGTATGTCTGTTCATGTCTTTTGCCCATTTCTTGACCGGATTATTTATTTTTGGGTGTTGAGTTTGAGAAGTTCTTTTTTTTTTTTAAGATTTTATTTATTTATTTGACAGAAAGAAACACAGTGAGACAGGGAACACAAGCAGGGGGAGTGAGAGAGGGAGAAGCTGGCTTCCCGCCGAGCAGGATGCCCTATGTGGGGCTCGATCCTGGGTCTCCAGGATCATGACCTGAGCCGAAGGCAGTCGCCTAATCAACTGAGCCACCCAGGTGCCCCAAGAACTTCTTTATAGATCTTGACTACCAGCCCTTTACCTGAAATATCATTTGCAAATATCACCTCCCATTCTGTGGATTGCTACTTAGTTTTGTTGACTGTTTCCTTTGCTGTGCAAAAGCTTTTTATCTTGATGGAGTCCCAAAATTTCATTTTTGCTTTTATTTCCCTTGCCTTTAAAGATGTGTCTTCAAAGAAGTTGTTGTCAATGTCAAAAGGGTTACTTCCTATGTTCTCTTCGAGAATTTTGAAGGATTCCTATGGCATATTGAGGTCTTTCATCCATTTTGACTTTATCTTTGTGTATGGTGTAAGAGAGTGGTGGTCCAGTTTCATTTTTCTGCATGTGGCTGTCCAGTTTTCCCAGTACCTTTATGGAGAAACTGCATCCTTTCTTGATTAAAACTCTTCAGAGGAGAACTACTTCTTTGTTCCCCTTGCCATGCCCAGCTCTGAGTGCTAAAGACACAGCAATGGAGAAAATAAACTAAAGGGCCTACCCTCAGGGAACTTGACTTCTTTTTTGAATTTGAATGCCTGAGGTAGGTCAGGTACTCCTTAGTGCTTTCTTTCATTCTTTGCTTCAATTGAGTAAGAAGGCCTTTAGGGAAAGCTGCCTGGGGCTACACAACCTTTCTGATTTTTGACCAGGCCATAGGACCCACCAAATTCACAGACACATGGGTTTGTTTTTATTTTAAGCTTTTGATTTTATGACACTCTTTTGTTAAGTGTATATCTTTTGCCTCCAAGTATGTGTAATCAATATTGCAATCCATCAGTGGTCCTTCCTCAGCTTATGGAAGGATTTTTTTATCCAACACGTACTGGCTGAGCCTCTCATCTATACAGCATTGGGCTGCAAGCCAGGGCTGCAGAGAGGTCCATCCTTGCCCAGTGTCCTGGAGCTCTGGGTCCGGTGGAGAAACTGTCCCGTAAACATCACACTAATGTCATGTGACAACTACTGCATTATATGTGCAGAAAAAGAAGTGAACAGGCAAGGAGTCCTTGCTTCTTGGCACAGGGAGGCAAAGAGTAAAGTAAAGATACAGAAAATACACACATCCTCTAGGGCAATGAAAGAGATCAATCTTAAATGTACTGATATTATATTTATAGATTTCTTATTGATCATTTAAAAGTTTGCTTTAGAAAGGGTTGGTTATCTCTCAGCAGACTTGTTTCCCCAAATACAACAACTCCTCCCTTTTCCCGTAGAACCAGGCACATGTCATGTCTGGGTCTACTTTACTTCAGATAATCACAGTTACAAATTAACAAGACCTGAATTTAATACACATTTTTTTCTCCAGGCCATTAATGTGATTTCTTTCTCCCTGGAGAAAGAAAATTAGACAGTATCTTCCCCTTTTTTCCCCCTAGGAAGGCTTTTCATATCTGAAATCAGTTTTTTTCTGTGGCTTTGTGACAATAAACATCTGGATAGAAGGGATCAAGCTGAGTCTTAACCACTCGTATTGGTTGGATCTTAGTCCCCTTTCGGCTCCCAGACTGTTTTCCTCAATATGACCCTACCTGCCTAAAGCTAACTGGGAATCCTCAATTTCCTACCTAATGTAGCACTCGTGTTGCTTGTCTGTGCACCTGCTGCCATTCCTATATGCTCTGTTTTTAAAAAGGAAATGAAATTTGTTCCTTTACTCTAAAAATGGCTTCATGAATATTTGAACCATCCAGGTGTAAGCGCACACTAATCAGGAAATCAGACAATCAGAACAAGTATTTGTTCATTGCTTTTAAAGAGATGTTGCTAATTGTTTCAAATGGTCACAGGCAAGTGTCTAAACTGGAAACCTCACTTCATTTACCAACATTCGTTGTCCCAGTTTCTAGGATTCTGTTTTCTTACCCATCAGATACTTCCTCCTTTCTAGCTCTGCCACCATGGACCTAGAATATGCTTTTCTTGCCTTGCCCTGTCACCAAACATGCCTCCTTGGCTTCATGTCCCTTAATGAAACCAGAGCAATCTTTCTCAAATCCGGATCTGACTCTGTCATTTCCCTATGTAGGATTATCTGCTGTTCTGTATTTACTTACAATTCATACTCATCTCCCAAAGACCTCCATGAGTGAACCCCAGGGACAGCAATCGACACTTGTCCTCCAAACCTACTTGAGGGAAAAACAAAAACCAAAACCAAAATCTACTTGAGGGTTTTGTGCATCCATTCCTTCCAAGGCTCCTTCTCTAGCATTCCTTCCAGAATCTTTTCTCTCCACCTTCCTACTGATGTGGCCAGCCCCCTCCAACCTGGGACAACTGTGTAAGGTCACATTCCCATTACGTTCTCGCAATACAAAGCAAGGGCTCTCCCTTCAGACCCCAACTTATCCCCAGGCTCCTGGGGCTTGTCCACGGGAACAAGTGGCCCCTATTTCTTCACTAGGTCACATTTCTGGCCGCCGTTCACGTCCTTTAGTACAGCAGTGCCCTGATATGACAACAGAACCAAAGAAACTCACAGACAGTAAATTGCAACCCTTCAAAGATTTGACAACCTTCAAGCCCACAGACTCACATCCACCATCTGTCTGTCACAAATAGGACCCTGTCTGGGGTACTGGCCTGCCTCTACATACTGAAGCAACGGACTTTGCCTACCGTGAAGGTTCTCAGCAACTGAAACTCATCTAGTCTCAAAGAAGGAGGGTCACCCTTCTCTGTTCTAAAGTTAATCTTCCCCATTCTAACTTTTTTTTTATCCCCAAATGCACCTCATCTAGGATGACTGATAGTGGGAATATCGGTCCCTTCTGGGGGAACTCTATTCTCACCCAGAAGGGTGTGGTCCTAAATGATACAGCCAAAGGTAAATGAAATCACAAGGGAACATAATGGCTGAACGCCAGTGCGTCTTGCATTCTGCCTTAAATTCAGTGAGTGGGACGTCAACAGTAGGCAGCAAAAAGTCTGATTCTGCCCTTCCCCATGGTCTCCAGGTAGAAGACAGGGCTGAGCAAGCGTGCATGCACTTCTCTGTGTGCTAGGGCTCGGAGCTCCCAGTCTCAAGTCCATGTGTGGCCAAAGCCTTGTCCAAGCAACTCACTCCAAGAGAAAACCACAATTGACCGGAATCCCACTCTGTACATGGAGGAGCTAGGCTGTCAGTTTACAAAGTCTTTGTGGGAATATTTCTGTAAATTCTTTGCCTCTCCTGAAACAATGTTTCTTTTTCACGCATTCGGGTTTACATTTAACCTTCCTTTCCCCAGGAACTATAGGTGACCTTTGTGGAATAGACAGATTCAGGGTGTTCAGAATAAAATTCCCTTCCCCACAAGACTGTGAGCACCCTGACCTTTGAATATACTCCAGCACTTTCCTCCTGTTGCCCTTTGCTTGACTATCCCTGGACTTCAGCTTCATGGGTATCCCTTGAAAAAGCAGGGTAGCTTATTGATTCCTTCGAACAGGGCCTTTGCACATGCTATTCCCTCTGCCTGGGATACTATTCCTCCCCATCCCTCCACTTTTCCCTGAATCTAGCAAACCCTATACCATCCAGGAAACCTTTCTGAGATCTCTCCTCCCAAATGAGCGCAACTGAAGCAAGTGTGTGTTTCTCCTTCCTAATGTATGCTACACTGGTCTTTGCAAACAGACTTCTATCTTATCTGTTCTCTAGTGCCTGGCCCAAATAAATGCGCTTAACCAACACTTTTAAATAAAATTATTTTCCCCAAGCAATGGGTTATTCTGGCCCAGAAGTAGATTCTGTATTTCTGTGTGTGTGTGTGTGTGTGTGTGTGTGTGTGTGTATTAGATTGAAGCTTTAAGATGGCAGGACTTCACTTTCTCTAACTGGGCATATTTTACATACATTCAGGGGTTCTCTTCAGCCCCAGAACATTCTGTGACACTTTATCCAAGGATTTATTTCCCCCTCTCATTCTCCAGCCAGAAGTGACACAGATTATCAGTTCAGAAATTCTGTGTTCTGAACAGAAATTCTGTGAAAGTTTATTTTCCTTCTGATATATTCTAATATATTCTAATATATTATATATATCATATAATATATTATATATTATATATTATATATATTATATATTATGTTATATATTATATAATTATATGGAATATAATTATATATATTTATAAAATACATATTTTTCCCCCTAACGCAGACACACAGAAAATTTGCCTTTTCATTTCCTGGTTAGAGATGATATATAATTCTTTATGCCTTTTTGTTCAGTCTCCAGGGTTTTTGTATCTAATCCATCATGCACCAAAAAAGCTGTTTCTGGATATTTTACTCAGCCTTTTCTGTTCTCTCTGCCTGGAATTTTATTCCGGCATCAACACAAATTCATCTTCACCATGAAGAGGTATCTAATTTTTGCCTTGGCCATTTTAAATTATATTTGAATCAATGCAATCATATATGAATGAATAAAATAAACTATTCTATCTTCATATATATGTGTATCTATTCCCACAACATTATATGCATGTCTTACTGAATATATTTCCTATTTTATTATAAATATTTTTGAGCCCAGCTTACCTTCCTCATATCATTTCTTAAAAAAAATGTTAAAATAAAAATAAAGTAACTATTGATTACCAACCACCCCCCCCCCCCAAATACTCATCAAGCAACTTCTAAGAGATCACTTAGGAGCTATTCAATACGTATTTTTAACTGAATGAAAGTATGACTGTGCTATCCCATAAGGTAGTCACAAGCCACATTGGACTTACTTAAATGTAAATTAATTGAAATTAAATAAAATTAAAACTTTAGCTCCTGGCCACTCCAGTCCCGTTTCAAGTGTTCCATCTTCACAGAAGTCTACTGACTACAGTATCGGATCATGCAGCTGCGGGACACTTGCAGGAGAACAGAACGTTCTCTCCGAAGTGTAGGGTTCAATGAATGAAGGATGGAAGGAAAGCACAATCCAAGAGGAGGCTCCGGACCAAGGCCCTCTCCAGCTCTCTGACTTCTCGCACGGACTACACCGGGTCATACGAACACGTTGCCTAATTTGGAGATCAACTTCCCAGCAAAAGCTTCCCAGCGTGGATAATTTAAAAAGAGCTCGGGGGAGCAGTGAGCACGTCCCGCAAGCACGGCTGCTGCCTTCCTACAGACCCGGCAGCTACATTATGACAGGAGAGCTTTCCAGCTCCAACTTGTCTAATTCTCATGTGTTATATTAACAAAGGATGCCTGGCCAGAACATGTCAATCATCCCCACAAAGACTTATTTCTGTCTCCCCTCTTTTTCCAGAACTGCGAAGATTGATCAGAGGCTGATAGTCTTTTGTGTATTCTGCAGGCTGCTGTTCTCAAATGCAACACTGATACATGGTTTATGAGTCACTTCTTTTTGCAATGTGTGAAGCTAATCATCTTGATGAAGATACAAATAAAGCTTTTGCCTTGAAAGCTTGAGTGCAGTGTTCATCACTCCATCGTGCCAGGAGTGTGGCGTCCCTGAAATGTCCGTCGTGCTAAATCTCAATTTTGTAATTCAGCTCCACGATCCAGCGAGGTAGGAACATGAGTACATTTCACATTGGACTTGTGTCTCAGCCTGAGTCATCTAAAAATCAGAAACCTAAGGCTTTATTTGGGAGATACAAGCACAGGGTAGAGAGTGAAGGGACATGATCACAAAGAAACCCATGAAGCCAGGCGACAGCATCGTGCTTGCCACTCACCACAAACCTTGAAGATACAGAAGCCTACAATAAAACTGTGCTTTGGAATAGAATATGGGGGAAAAGACAGAAGGAGATGTATCAATGTACTTCCTTCCCATCCTCATTTCCATTGACCCGTTCATCCCATGGAGAGTGAACACCTCCAGAATTCAGCAATAGCATGGGCTACTGGATCTGTCCTACACATGGGGCTTCATCAGTCATCAAAGTAGATGGACATCTCACTGCAGATGGGCTAGGTGGGCAGGGGATGTGGGCCAGGCACACTCAGGAACTCCAGCCATGTAAGGCACACCTTCAAAGTCTGTGCCCTTAAGTGAAGTCTGGGAGGCAGGTGGTGCTTTAGAAGGAAGGAGACAACAAGTTGCAAGAACCCAAAGAGGCATCTAATTTCTTGGTCCAGTACACTTTCTCTTCTTATGTGCCTTTAGGATTCAGCTAGGAGACAGTGGAGAATTCCCTAAACCAACAATCTCTGACTTTTTTTACCCAAAAGAGTCAGAAACGTCTTCCCACTCGAAATCAAAGCATTCCTATGTGAGTTGAGGGAACATGGTCATCACAGGGATTCTCTTAAACTGAATTCTTAAATATTGGTTTCTGTGAGAGTTGGGAAGAACTGTCCTCACTGAGAGCATCCTAGCCCCTAGGCCAGTGAGCCTGAAGTAGGTCTGCCACCTGAAAAGATGACAGTTATGGCTATGGGGAAGAAGAGGTGTTGCTGAGGCCATTCAGGCTGCCCCACACTGCCCTATTCTTGGAGATTATCCTCTGGTCTTCCCAAAAAAGAAGGGGAGTTTGGAATAAAAATACCTTTGATCTATACTTGCATCCCAAGTATATTTCTACTAACGTGAGACCTTTGGGCAATAATAATAAAGTAATAATAATATGCATCTCAGAGTGAGGGTGAAAAGATTAGTATTCAATGTCTTTAAGGTTCCTGACACCTAGTACTTTCTGTGGACAGATTCTGAGTTGACCTGAATGATCTACCCCATCCTGGTTTTCATGCTCTGGCATAACTCGTTCTTTATGACCTTGGGTGAGAACCATGATTTGCTTCTAACAGATAGAATACAACAAAGTTGACAGGATTTCACTTTCTTGATAACATTTCATAAAATTAAAAGGATTGTCATGCCGAGAGACTCTCTTCCCTGCTGACTGTGAAGCCACCGGCCGCCAGGTGGTAAGCAGCACTAAGGAGAGAGCCACACGGCAAGGAATGGAGGGAAAACTCCGGCAGACAGCCAGCAAGACGCCGAGGCCCTCATCCGCAGCCTGCAAGGATTTAAAATCTGCCAGCAACCGCGTGAGCTTGGAAATGGATCCTTCCTCAGTGGAGCCCCAGATGAGAACTCAGCGCTCGCTGAGCCCTTGTTTGAAGCTTCACGGAGGACCCAGGTGGCCCCTGCCCACGCTCCTGGTCCACAGAAACTGAGGAAATAAATGTGTGTGGTTTTAAGATTCTAAGTTTGCGCTATTATCGTTATGTAGTAGTAGAGACCTCACACAACAGTCTGTCCACAGACCCTCACCTTGGACGATCCTGTCAGGCACTGGGATGGTGAAAGTGAACACGCCATTGAGACCATTTGTTTGTATTCCTCTCTTCAAACATAACAATGGAAGACTTTTAAGTTTTAGGACACCCCAAAAAGCGTATGCATGTGTATATGGATGTGTGTGTGCATTTGGGGAGCGACACAAAACACTCAGTGTTATTTATTTATGCAACGTGCTTGCACAGGAGCCCTTGGTCTTATACTGAGCTATCATTAGTGACAAGCGCCAGGACCTCCTCTCTACAAAGCCTACAAATGAAGCCGATAAGGTGTGTCTGCTCTCTGGGCTTGTGTTCCACCTGCGTCCACTGCTTTGTGTTAGCGTTTTCCCTTTAGCAGGTCTTTGGTCTCACTCACTGCCCACTTGCCTTCTCAGGGCGATACACAGACGGCTTGTGTCTCTATAGCTTCTCTACCCCCACTGCTGTTCTACAAGCCCACAACGTGCAGGGATCTGCACTTCTTGTGCATTCTCCTCCAAATGCCCTCTCCTTGATGATCACAGCAGGGGCACCTTCTCATCCTCCTCATACCCTGGGTGGGAAGAAGGTCAGAGTTCTGTCTGAATGCCTCCCCCTCCTTCTCACATGCCCTTCCTACCATGGTGGTTCACAGCGTCCCTGCCCCTTGTATCTCACTTTCAAGTATCTCTTGACCTATAAGAGTTGAAGAGAAATATTCTCTTTTTCTGCCAGTATCTCCTCCTCAGATTAAGGAATCATGGTATGCTCGCTAGACAAAGTTTATTCTTATACTTCACGTATTCAAGATGGGATGTTCCCCAGGGTTTGATTATTTTCATAAAGAACATAACAATTCCATTGGCTTTATTTTACTGGATCTACCTAAAAACAGTGAGAATCGAAGTTTCAAGTAAAGACTCTGTTTCCCACACCAGGAATGATAAAGTTCATCACAGTTACCATTCATTAATGGCCTCACAAGTACCATGAATGGGCTGGGTGTTCAACACACCATACTGCATTTGGTTCTCCTTGACCCCAATGAGGGGAATCCCATTTTACAGATGAGGACAATATTTGGACTTTTGTGAGCCCCAGCTAGTACATAGTAGAGTTTCTTCAAGTTGGCTTCAAGTCTCAAGAACTTGCTTGGCAGAAAAGGACATTGGACCCCCAAAAGAGGTACTGAAGCTCATACACCCAACATTCTCAATAAACGCTAGAATTGTTTGTGCTACTCTTTCTTGCAATACCAATGTTCCATTTTTTCATCATGTACAAAAAGAGTCTCAAAATTGAAACCTATGTTTTTACATCAAGATATTTCAAAATATTTACTGATATTTACTGATTTTTTTACTGGTATTTCAAGATATTTACTAAAAATCACTTCTGGTAAATCTTCTAGATTTATACGCAGTCTACACAAAGAAAGATGATAACCATCCCCAAAATTAATGATCAACTCACCTTGTAATACACAAAGTGCCTGAAGCCCTGTCTTAACAATAATACCAGGCTTGCATGCTTGCCCCTCTTGTTCTTTTCTTCATTGGTAGCCATTCTTTAAGAAATTTAGATCAGTTTGGACCTTTGAAATATAAGAATCCAAAATAAGAATGCTTAATATCTATAAACATCTATATTACATAGTTCACTGATTTTACTAAAACTGGACATCTAGTTTCATCAAAAATGTCAAAATTCCCATCAAGCTCCAGCATTACAAGACCTCTCTTGCCACTTGTAAGTTGCACTAAAAGAACCTACAAAACCAACCCACTGACTCATTTGATGAAAGGAACAAGGAGTAATTTGCAAGCAGAAGCAGCCCTAGGGGAATGGACTGGTCAATGTCACGACGCCTCCTGCCCTCCTAATCTCTGTCCTGGGGCTCCTGGGAGTCACACCCAGTGCAGAGGGTATGTTGACTGATGTCATCGGGACAGACAAGAACGCTGATTATCAGTGCTTTCGAGGGCAAAAGAACAACGATGCATTTTTATTTTGCTGTGAAGGAGGTCACAGAAGTCCACCGAATAATTCGGCCCCACTCAACACAGGAATGGCCTTTTATGAAAGCCAACAGAACCAAATACTGTTCTGGGTGAGAGGTGCTCTGAGCCCGCACACGGGCACCGTCAGCTCCCCAGGGGCGGAGGGGTCAGCTGCACAGCTGTGCAAGAGAAGTTCGCACGGCTCTGCCAATGCCACAACACAGCCTCAGGTGCATGGAAGGGTTCCGGCCTGCGTGTGCATTCCGTGAGCTGGGATGAGGGGGAAGAGGCCACTTGGGTGCCACGGGACAGTAGTCACGTCTAGCCACAACCACGCTCCATTTTCCCAAGAAAACCCCTTTCCAAGAAAGGGCAGCACCAAGAGGACGAGTTCCCAGGTCATATATCTAGGTAGAGGCACAGTCAGAGACAGAAAAGTAGGTCCCTGCCTTCAAGATTAGAATTGTGATGCCCCAGATTTAGAAGCGGATAGAAGCCAGAGTTTGCACTGTTTAAACCACTGTGGCCATCGTGCTAGTGATCAGTGTGCTCTAGAACCTTGCAATCCCTGTACTGGTGGAAAAAGAAAAAAAAATTGTGTATAACTGATTTATTGGGGAGGAGGGCGGGTGTCAGAGAACCAGAAAGGGGGTCAGAAACTCCGTGCGGCCAGAGGCCTGACTTACAGCACGCTGCTCCCTGCATTCTTGTTGAGTGAGTTCGGACAGCCTGGGGGTACCCCGGAGGTGGCTCCTAAAGGCACAAACCTCTAAGGAAACGCAGTGACGATGCCCATCACATCTGCAGCTTCCAGGATAGTGAGTATGAACTTCAGGGCAGGTTCTCTTTACAGGGGGCTAATGAGTCCTTGCAGGACCTCCAAGCAACTACTCCTGTGCTCCGA
The DNA here is from genome assembly GCA_004023965.1 of Spilogale gracilis. Taxonomy (NCBI): domain Eukaryota; kingdom Metazoa; phylum Chordata; class Mammalia; order Carnivora; family Mephitidae; genus Spilogale; species Spilogale gracilis. The sequence goes on from PITA01010083.1 coordinate 58,236, forward strand.
GCAGAGCAAAGCAAGGAAGGAGAGGAAATGGAACTTTCCTGAGGTTTTCCAGTTAGCCGGTTATATATATGTCTTTATGGGAAATACTTCTCCGCTTGGAAAGAATGCCAAGGTTTCATGCCTGACTTTGTTTCCTGTTTTCTATTAGTTTTTATTTTGCATTTGTTTGGATTTTGTTTTTCAGTGTGCTTTGTCTTCCTCGGCCCAAAGCAGGCCGGCTTGGTTAATTACAAGGCAGTAAGCGCTTGCAGATTTTAAGGCCCTGTCCCGGGGCAGTGTTCTGTGTGGTCTTTATGACAACCATGTGAAGTACGCATTTTCCCGATTTTCAGCAGAGGAAGCTGTCATTCAGAAAGTTTCCCCGAGGGATTCAAGGTCACTCATCCACCTGACAACACGCTGTACTCAAGCATCAGCGGACTCCCCATCCCTTCGTTCTTGGCTCTGTAAGGAAATGCTGTTCATTGGAAGGAGAGCTGAGGTTCCTGCCCGCCTGCTGACCCAGCGCTTCTTTAAAGATGTGAGATCGACTGTTTCCGGGCCCCCTGTTCCTTGCAAAATCTTCCAGCATTTCACGTTCCATCTGTTTCTGGTTTTCTCCCTGCGACGGTCGAGCCATGTGTCCTACGTAATTAACTGGCTATGGTCGTCGCCAGCGTGCCATCCATCAGTCGGCGAGGAGGTGTTGAGGGCCCACCACAGACAAACCCGGAGCAGGCAAAGGGAAGATGAAAGTAAAAACAGTTGTTCTGGATTCATGGGGAAGCACTCCTTACTGACAGACAGGGTCAACAGCATTGCCTCTGTCCCGGCTAAGCGGGTACCGAGAGTCGGTGGAAGGTCAAGAAACATGGGAGCCAAAGCAGCATTCATGGGGACGTCATTTCGGAACCCTGGGTGAGAATCGGCCCAGGACAGGAGGCCTTCCATGGAGCACATCTAACTGCCAAGCTCATCCCGTACCCGAGTCTTGTCATGGTCCAGCCATCCAGGGTGACTCAGAGCTGCCGTGCCCTCTCAATGCAGAGTGTTTCTCTGTCCCCTTGGCCTCAAATGTCCTTAGAGTTTATCTTCCTGAATAACCCTTTCATTCTTAACAATGGGCCTGTCATTCCCTCTTGAACACCAGGGACTAGTTTCGATGCTGTTCCTTCATGTCTCGACACCTTCCTGTGCCCGCTTTCCCTTAAACACAAGCTCATTATGCCGCGTCTGTCTTTCCCACCATTGAAATAATCACAGTTCGTAACATGAATACGGTAATGACAACGTAAGTAAAAGAAAAGTGACGCTGTTGTGTACGCGAACAGATTGGATTTGTTAATTTTGTGGATTTTTAATCTATATTCATAAGTGATCAAAACTTTCTTATTTGGGCATTAAAATGATATTGGCTGATCAAATAAGTTAGAGAACTCTTGTCTTTTATTATTCTGAGTATCATCTAGTTTAGCATAGGGATTATCTCTTCTCTGAAAGGTTAGCGAAACCTACCTAGAAACCGTATGAGCCTGGAATCTCTTGCTAAGAAAAATTCTGATTACCTATTTAATGTAGTAATGGTTATGGGCTTACTCGGAAGGCTTTTCTTTTTAGAAATGGATGTATTATATGCAACTAATGAATCATTGAACATTTCATCAAAAACAAATGATGTACTACTATATACTGGCTAATTGAATTTATATAAAATAAGAAATAAAAAAATAAAAAAAAAGAAATAAAAGGGAAATAGGTATATGTTCCATTTCTGGAAAAATATCAGCTTTATTGAAATTTTAAAATTCATTGGCACAAAGTTTTCAGACTATCTTATGAATTTTAAGCTTTTACTGTTTGATTTTAATATTGTCTATCGATATTTCTTGGCGTTTTCTTAATATTGCTAAAGGTATGCATATTTTCTTAGCTTGTACAAAAACTATACTCTTGTTCTTGTTGATAAACTGTATCTTCTCTGTTTTTGAACACAGAAAAGCAAATACATCATATTTTATAGAAAGTATTTATTAGGGAAAACTCATGGAAACAGGAGCAAAGCAGCCTGGGTACAAGACTAGTCACTGGTCAGGGTTCTTTCTCCAAAGGATCAAATCCAAGTGTGTGTGTGTGTGTGTGTGTGTGTGTGTGTATGTGTGTGTGTGTTGACAGAGAAAGAGATAGATTTATGTTGAGGAAATGGCTCCCATGATCATGGAGGCTGCCAAGTCCCCAACTTGAATTTCTAAACTGATATTGGACACTGTTGGTGAATGGAAACTCGGAAGAGGTTCCCAGACTCCACACCCACCTCCCCAGGGGTCACTGTCCTTCCACTCTCACTGATCCTCAGCCCTTCCATCTTTTAAGAGCCAGACCTGAGGACTAACCAACCTCCTTGGGAGAGTCCCTCTTTTATGTGAACAGAGGAAGAAGTGATGGTCAGAGAAGGGCACAGGAGAGGGGCTTTGACGTCCCTGAAATGATGGTGCGTGCGTATTAAAGGAATAGCTTTTTATTTTCATTCTTACTTCCCTTATTACTGGTGTTTGTTGTTTTGTTTTCTAACTCATTTGATCCTGGCAATAATTTTGTCATGTGTGTATGTGATTATATTAATCCTACACTTGAACCCAATCTTATGAGAGGGTTCTCTTTTGCTCCACGGAGGCAGGGATCATGAGTACTTTGTTATGTGATATCCTCAATGCCCAGAAAAATGCCTGGCATGCAGTGGGTATACACTGAATCAATTCATTTCTTAAAATTGAACTGAATGTCCTCAGGAAGTGAGTTTTGACACAGACAGTAAGGAATTGCTTTGAAAAGGACCTTGAAGGATATTTAAGGGAATGGAGTCAATAGTTTTAGAAAAAGTAAAAGGTAAAAGGAGCACAAGTAATGCAGATACTAGTCAGGAAAACCACCGATTGAATCCAAATAAGATTCTACGCCTGGATACTATTAAAAATGCCAAGATAATTCTAGTATGTGAGCATGGAAAACAATAAGAGGTCAACACCATGACACACAGTAAAAGATCATCACGATATTTGGGTGACTTTAAAAAACAAAGTACTCTTATCAACACATTGTGATTGTAATGGAATAGTTATATCTACTTCTACTTAATGAGATTTTTAAAAAGAAACAAATCTTGACTTTTCCTTTTTTAAAGTAACTTAGAAAAGTTTTCAAGGTTCTATGTCCCATTGCTTCAGTCCCCAAACTAGTAAAATATTTTCTTTTAGGATGTATTTATTTATTTGAGAGAGGGAGGTTCTGAAAGGGGGGAGAGAACCCCAAGCACATCCCTTCCTGAGCATGGAGCCCAATATGGGGTTGGCTCTCATGACCTGGAGATCATGACCTGAGCTGAAATCAGCAGTCAGTTAACTAAGTCACGCAGATACCCCCCGCCCCCACAGACTCGTAAGATATGATTCTAGTTGTCTTCCTTATTCAGCCATTATTGTTTTGTTCTGTTTCTTTCAAGGTGACAGTGACTGGATGGGTGTGGTTCTAGTCAGCTTTTTAGTGCGTTATCAATGGTTCAATAGGAGTATTGCTTTACAGTTAAGGATAAGTGGTTGTACTTGGACAAAGTCAAGTATAATGTGAATAACTATACTTATTTGTAAATAATTAACTATGCAAAGTTCTATATGAAATAGTAACTGATGTGGGGTGCCGGGGTGGCTCAGTTGGTTAAGCATCTTTCTTCAGTTCAGGTCATGATCTCAGGGTCCTGGGACTGAGCGCCACATCAGGCTCCTTACTCAGCGGAGTCTGCTTCTTCCTCTCTTTCTGCGTGCTTCTCCTCCGGCTTGTGTTCTCTCTCTCACTATCTCTCTCTCCCTCTCTGTCAAATTAATAAAATCCTAATAAATAAATAAATACAAGGAAATATTAACTAGTATATAGAAACAATACAGAAATGAGCAAGGTTGAGTGGGCAGAAGGGCCCTTGTAAATCCAGAAGTTGTAGGAAAGAATTCTAGATAAGTCATTAAGAATATTTCTTTTGTTTGTCTTATGTCACATAATTTTCTGTGAACTGGAGGACCTGTAGTAAACAAGACAAATAGAACTCCTGCCTCCAAGGAAGTAACATTCTAGTGAACTAGGCTAACTGGAAAATATTAGAAGAAGGGCGCCTGAGTGGTTCAGTTGGTTAAGTGTCTGCCTTGGGCTTAGGTCATGATCCCAGGGTCCTGGGATCAAGCCCCACATTGGGCTCCTTGCTCAGCGGGGAGTCTGCCTCCCCCCTGCCCCTCTCACCATTGTGTTCTCTCTCATCCTGCTCTCTCTCTCTTGAATAAATAAATAAAATCTTTACAAAGATAAAAAATAAATTAAAAAAAGAAAATATTGGGGTGCCTGGGTGGCTCAATTGTTGAGTGTCTGCCTTTGGCTTAAGTCATGATCCTGGAATTCTGGGATCAAGCCCCACATTGGGCTCTCTGCTCAGAGGGAAGCTTGCTTCTCCCTCTCTCACTCCTCCTACTTGTTTCTCTCTGTCTAGCTGTGTTTCTCTCTGTCAAATAAATAAATAAAATCTTTAAAAAAAAGAAAAAAAAGAAAATATTAGAAGACAGTCAATATGGCTACCACTTATTAAAAAGTCCTGTTTCCCTTCTTCATGGGAATATTGGAGAAAGGATTTTATGGCCCAGGTGTGTACAAGATCATGCAGCCCATACCTGCTGTACGGCCTGTGGTCAATGAGAAGACAGGAAGTGCAAAAATTCTACCTAAATAAATAGGAGGGGAGCTAATATCCAAGATACATGACTGAGCTAACAGAGGGAATCCCTGAATCCAGATAAGTCTTGGCATTCACCCTTTAATTGGGAAATCGGCACCCGCAGCTCCTACATAACATTTTTTCACCAGTCTTTGGTTACAGTGTGTTGCCTACCCACTTGATATTACTGATAGTATACTTTCTGTTATTTAAAAATGTTCATATAAAAAGAAAATCTTCATATCACTCTAAGATAAAAAAAAAGTTTGGGTTTTATGTATAGTATTTGCTGAACTCAAATAAAAGGGAATTGGTACCCTAGCATAAACCTACCCCAATAAATATTTAGGTAATTCATGGAATGTCCCTTGGATTGAGATGCTACTCATATGTAACATCAGGACTTTATTCTACAACTAAACCAGATAAAAACTTGAAAAAAAATCAGCAACTAGATACACATACAAATAAAGGTTATTCTCTCCATTGATAGCACCCATTTTAATAATCTGGAAATGTATGGTTCTGTGCAGTGATTTTAACCTCTTTTTCATTCATACTCTTAATTGCTACAGAAAAACTGCTCTTGGGAAAATCATGAAATTATTCATATATTTTTATTTCATTAATTCTAATATAAGGGATGATTGAACTTTCTGTAGATTAAGTGAAAATATGAGATAAAATGAATATGAAAAAATGGATTCTAAGACAGACAATTTTTCATTAATATTTAATTGGTTGCAAATTTTGCTATCTCAGAAAGTTTCTGCTCTCTGCTTCATTAAATAAGTTCTGTCATTATTCAGTGTAATTATAGCTTTGGGGGAAATTTTCCAATAAAAGCTTAGAAGGGAAAAAAGGAAGCATAACAATTAATGATAAAAGCTTAGTTAATAGTTCTCAGTTTCCAGATTTTCTCAGTGTTCTGATCAGTGTGAGTTTCTGTGACCTGTATGGGTGGGTTAGATGAATGTTCATAATTGATTTAGACAAGAAGGAGGGTGTCAGGAAAGCAAACAGATTTTTCTCCACTTAATAATTTCCTTATATGTCTGAGCATTTCCTGAATTCTAGAGTTCACTCGGCTATTTAATATATACTATGTATATGGAAAACATCTGCAGATTCTCTGCTCTTGCCAGTTCCCCAAATGTTTGCTCAGAGTCCCAGTTTGAAGCATTCTAGATCCATTTGAGAAACACTCACTTTTGGTCCATTTAGATCCAGATTTGTTTCAGCATTTGAATCCCTGACATTATTGCTTCCTGTCTGTATGGTTCCCAACTGTGGATCAATGATTTGAATTCTATTATGTATAAGCCCTAATGTGTTTTCAAAGGCCAGTTTGTCCTCTCCACCTTTTAGAATGTGCCTTTCTTCCGTGTTTTCTTATATAGTGAGTGCAGGGACAGATATGACCTAAAGATGTACCAGCTTATGCAAATATCTTCCTACAGCTCCTGCATTCTGCCTCATGATATGCCATCTCCAATATTAGATTTCCCACTTTAGGAATTGATTCAAACCTGTATTATATTATCTGGCATATGGGAAGAATTTAATACCATTTTGCTAAACAAATGCTTCTCACTAGTTGGGCAAAGAAGACAGGTCAAATTGTTGACCATTTCTGATTTTGGTTTTGAAGAATAAGCCCATGTAATTTCTTTGCAATTCCCGTTGAAACACAAAGCACAAGGCCCTTTGCGTTCTTGATAAAAGTCATTTCAATTCCCACAGAAAAGTTCTAAAGTATATGGCATGGAGGCAATTTAAGGATGAAGCAGTTAAGACTTAACAAAGATTTGTTGATTTTCCACACTTTGTCCCAGCAAAGTAAAACACTAAGTGAAGGTTTCTCTCCCATACTTTAAAGTACTTTCCATCATGAACAGATATTTCCCGGATGCTGTAACAACCTCTTGCTTAACATGGGTATTAGAGAAGGAGACCTCCCTCAAGTCAGCCTCAGGCCATTAATAGAGAAAAATGCTGAAAGGCTCAGCCATCAAATAATTAAACCTTCCCATTTTTGTCAGCTGCCAAGCTTGTAGAAAGATCCCACCACTAGCCTCTTCTTTCACTTAACATGCTGAAAGCTCTTCGTACAGGTGAAAAATGGGAATCTGTGGGAAGGAATGAATTAGGTAATTACTCCCCTGACACTCAGGGTAGATCTAAACAATCACAGTTAGAAGACTGGCTTAGCCCATTCATCTGCTCACTGCACCCATGTCAACTGAACCTAGTCTCCATTTCTGACATCATATATTATGTACCTAAACATATAGCTGGAAACAAAAGGAGGGACTCATATATACATTATCCGTGATAGAACAATATAGTATGATTATCCTCTAAGCGGATCAAATTTGACGCATCACCTATTTTTAGAAATAAAGTTTTATCAAAACATAACTATTGACATTCATATACACTATTTTATGTGGCTGCTTTCACTGCACAATAGCAGAGTTGAATAATTGCAATAGCAGCCATATGGCCTGGAAGGCCTAAAATACTTACTATCTGGACATTTATGGAAAACATTTGCCCATCCCTGTCCTAGGCTAAGAGACTGATATTACGACAACATCAAGTCCTCGACTCTTTTCAGAATCCACATGTAATTCCAAGTCTGTTACAAGTGTTTCCCTCTGCTTACTTATCACTTAAGATTAGGTTCAACTATAATTAGCAAATCCTATAGGAATATAAACAGTAAAAACACTGGAGTTCATTTCTTTCTCATATAAAATCGGAGGCAAGTTCACCTCATTCACTTTGTTCCAAAAAGTCCTGCAGGGACTTCGGCGTTTTTGAACTTTCCACTCTATTGTCCATGGGTCTGAACCTCAACCTCATGGTCTAAGATGGCGACCAAGACTCCAGCTGTCGCTTCCAACAGAAGAGAAGAATAAAGAAAGAAAGAAAAGAACAAAGGAAAGAAAAAAAAAAAAAAAGGAAAAACACACAAGTGATTTTAAGGAGTTTCTTGAATATTTCTTGAAATGTTAAACTTTTGTGTGCAAGAAATGAACTTCTACTATGTTGAGTAGTATAGATTTTAGGGTTTATTACATTTCCCACAGTGCACTAGAATATTACAATATTAAGATTTTGTGTTCAATACTAATGAAAAGACTACGTCAATTTCTTATTTAATCTCTCTAACCTTCAATATCTGTCACAGTACCTGACCCTGTGGCACGTGCCAAATACATGTGACGTGACTTGTTACTGAGCTTAGAGTCCTGCACAAATATCCTGCACAAATAATATGGGAACAGCGTATTTATTTTTCAGTCTAAGGCCATATCTGTTACAATTCTACATGAAGGACAAATATTCCATGGATAAATTTTGTAGTTAATCTCACATGGAACTTTTTGTTCTGTCCCACGATGTACTTTGAAATAATGTTGTCTGTGATTTTTTGATAGACACCTCGTATATTTAAGAAGAGGTCCTGGACTCTGGGAGAATTTATGAAGAGTGACTCAAGGAGTGAGATCAACTTACAAGCAATATCGGGCTCTCGTTCAGACCCCAAAATGGTGATCGCATGGAAAACAGAAAGGCTTTCTTCAAGCTGTCATTTTAAAATATCCACACTCTGTTCCCGTGACAGCCAGAGCCTTTCCCACCAACATGGAAACTCAGGGTGCTGATAATTCTTAGTGACAAGGTGAGTTTCCAAACAGAACTTTTTCTTCATAAATGGAAGAAAGTTAGATGAAAACTTGGCCTGGCTCACTTTTCTCTATCCCTTCTCTTCTAGCAAAACTTGCCTGTCCTTGCCCTTAGCCTGAGCAGATACCAGCATCCTTCTTAATATACGGAACTATAATCATGTGCATTTTTAAATAATTGTCTCTCCTCCTAGAATTCATGTGTCTTGAGGATTGATGCTTCTTTCTTATTTGCTCTTAATTTTCCTCAATCTTGTGCCCAGTGCCTCATATATAGTGGCAAATATGAAACTCAGTTTGAAGGCAGAATGAACTAGCTGGACTTAAGTTGAAAGGAAAATGGGAGGAGAAAATTATATCTAGTAAAAAGTTTGGAGGAAAAACAAATTAAAAAGTTTTTAGCTTTGAGAAAAAAGTCACTCTTGGAGTTGCAATATTATGAAAAAGTTTCTGGGCTGGAGACAGGAAGCTTGGATGCTGGTCCAAGCCTAGCCGCCAACCACATGATCCTGGGCATGCCCACTGACCTCTCTGTGTCTCAAGGTCCTTATCTTAGAGTGATAGTGTTAGAAGAAATTAATTCTGCAGGCCTCTGATGACCCACAACCTCATTCTAGAGAAAAAGAAGCCACAGTTTAAAGTGAGACAGGGCCACCTACCAGTGACATGAGTACTGTTTTGTGTCATTATTGGTTTTATTTGTATTTTATTTTATTTTATTTTATTTTATTTTATTTTATTTATTTTATTTTACTTTATTTTATCTGTCAAAGAGACAAATATGAGCCTCCTGAAATAAAGCAAACCATCAATGAGTTGTGAAAGTCATCCCACCCTTGTCTCCCCAAGGAAAGTGGGCAGCCTTTTCTCATTCCAAGCTTGATGTTTCAGCGGCCCTGAAGATAATGTGGAAGGTAGAGCCAAGGGAGGCTGCCACAGAGGAACATTCTCCCCACTGAGGCTCAACCAAAGCCTTGGTTCTGTCATGTTCTCCCTGGCCAGCAGAACCGCTTCGTAGCAGAGCTTTGCTATTCCCGCCCCATGTTCATGGAGACGGTAGAACATGTCTGAGAAAGCTTCCATCTCTCATGAGGGGAGAAAGGAGAGCTTGCCAAGCCTGGTGTGGACGCCCAGGACTAGAAAGGACAGCATGTCAGCCCGCCCCATGGCAGCAGGGTCCACACTCCCTCTGGTTGGGCCTTAGTTGTTGCTGGAGAGGCCCGGCTTGGCGTGGAGGCGCAGGGATTTTGTGACTTACATGTGAAACTGACGGACAGAGATATTTCATGTCATGGACCTCCAGCTCCAGTGTGGACACTCCTGTCACATGACAGGGGGCAGGAACGCCTGGGTTTTGGTGTCAGACCGTAGGGCTCTGACCAGTGGGACTCCATGGGCCCAAGTTTATTAAAAACTAAAGAGCCGCTGAGCGCATGGTGTGGGGCTTGAGATTCCCCTTGGTCGCCTGGTCCTCCTTCCTGTCCCTCAAACACAACATCGCATTCCTGCTTTGGGGCCTTTTCCTCTGTTGTTTCTTCCCTCAGAGATGCTCGCCCGCAGATCCCACTTGCTAACTCCTCCACCAAATTTGAGACTCTGTTAAAATCAAACCTGCCCCACGAGGCCCACCAGGACCACACTGTGAGCTCCCACAGCCTGCCTCCCTCCCTGGCCAACCCCCCTCCCACGCTTCCTGATCCGGACCCACTTCTTTTTGATATGGAACATCACTCTCGAATGTGCCATATAATTCAGCTCAAAGTGTTTGGCCAGCTCGACCGCCTTCCCCAGACGTGTGCTCGCTGGGGGCGGGAATCCTCACTGCTCACAAATGCACCCCAAGGGCCCAGAATCATGACCGGCACAAAGCAGGCCCTCACTCAGCGTCTGTAGAATAACTTGACTGAATATGATTATTAGGAAGCTCCGCTGGTTTTAATTTGCTTTTGAGAACACAACAGCACTTTGAGAAGGCCTATGATAGAGCCTAAGGACTGGAATGCAGCATACACAACAGACAGACCCATGGTGCTCTGTGCACTTCTCAGAATAGAACCTTCAGGAGAGAATACTAACGTTCGTATGGCTGATGGCATGAGGTGTCCTTGGAGGACAGCCCTCTGAAGTCAAGAGTATTATTTTCTGCATTTTGTAGACTGAGTAACTGAAGCCCCGGAAATTTTAAACTTTTGTGTGTAAGAAATGAACTTCTAGGGGCGCCTGGGTGGCTCAGTTGGTTAAGCGACTGCCTTCGGCTCAGGTCATGATCCCGGAGACCAGGGATGGAGTCCCACATCGGGCTTCCTGCTCAGCGGGGAGCCTGCTTCCCCCTCTCTCACTCCCCCTGCCTGTGTTCCCTCTCTGGCTGTGTTTCTCTCTGTCAAATAAATAAATAAAATCTTTGAAGAAAAAAAAAAAAAAGAAATGAACTTCTACAGAGGGTTTAGTCAACCTGCCCACAGTATGTCTTTTTTAAAGGGTTGATATGTTTGTATTAACTTCTTTAATCCTACATCAAACCCTCAGCAGGTCACATTAGAACCCCATTTCAGGGGGCGCCAGGGTGGCTCAGTTGGTTTAGCGTCCAACTCTTGGTTCGGCTCAGGTCATGATCTCAGGGTCATGGATCCAGCCCCCATATCCGTCCGGTTCTGTGCTCTGTGCACCGTCTGCTTGAAGATTCTCTCACTCTGTCCCTCCCGCAGTTCATGCTCTTTTGCACGTTCTCTCACACTCAAATAAACAAATAAAACCTAAAAAAAGAAGAAGAAGAAGAAGAACTCTCATTTCATAGATGAGGAAGCTGAGGCACGGGCTCCCATGGACACGAGGTGTCAAGCTGTCCCTTTTGGACCACTGCTGGCTCCTCTGCCACACAACCTCTCCAATTATTGCACCAAGATCTTTCCTAGGACTTCTTTCAAAAAGTATCTTTGTGCTGAAAATTCTAGAAAAAGGTTTCCAACATTTTTAGTATTCACATTGCCCACTTTTCTCTGTTTAACTTTGACATTTACCCAAAGTTCTCATTTTGATGTGTAATCTGATCATTCAGAGGATTCATATTCACATGTTCCTCCTCACTTTTTGCCATTTCCATTTGGGGAGATCTGGGGCTCTGTGGGTGACACGCTGAGTGCAGCTGTAACCACTGCACGGTGAGCAAGCAATAGGAAAGGTCAACAGCCACACGAGCTCCCCTCCTCACTGAGTGCAGGGCTGGCTCAGCAGCTCTGCGGCTGCTCAGGGAATGAGCAGCTATACAGCAGATCAAAAAGAAGGGACTGTTCCCTTGTTCTGCTAAGAAGGTGTTCGCCTACGTCTCACCACCAGGGTTAGTCAGTGCCTAGTTCTGAGCAGAGCTAAACTAGAACATACTCTGTTTCTTAAGTGTGATCGCTTGGACCAGCCTCTCGGAGGAGCGGTTTGGATCATTCTGTGCTCAGAATGCCTAGGAGAGGTAAGACGGAAGACAAAGGATGAGCTCACTTGGGGTCTAGCAACCTGATGGGGCCCCCAGACCAGTGAGTGCTTCTCAAACTACCTGTTTAAAGGGCAATTTTGCTTTGCCAAAATTTGTGAAATATATTCCATATGAATTACCAGGAAAAAAAGAGAGAGAGAGATGAAATACAAAATAAAAAGCCCGATTTGTATTATTACTAGATTACATTAGATTAATATGAAATTAATACTTGAGATTAGAATAGTATCACTGGATTATAAAATTGCTCTATGGGACACCTGGGTGGCTCAGTCAGTTAAACATCTGCCTTTGGTTCAGTTCATGATCCTGGGGCCATGGAATCGAGTCCCACATTGGGCTCCTTGCTTGGAAGGGAGCCTGCTTCTCCCTCTGCTTGTGCTCTCTCTCACACACACAAATAAATAAATAATATCTTTTAAAAATTTCCTCTTTAATGTCGCTATTAAAAGTTTCTAAGAGCTTACTCTGTATGTTCGTACTTATCACGTTGCAGATGATTACCAAGTAGACCTACAGACCACACTTCGGGTGGCGATGCTCTAGACTAGGCTGGGTAGTCCAACACCTGCCCTGGGTGGCAGTGGAGAAAGGGTCTGTGAAAGACAAGTTCAGCCTGAAGAATACATACAAAACCTCGCATGAAAGGGTCACAAAAGTGGTAACTCAGCCCAGTGACAGTAGCAAGAGGGAAGCTGACCCATGCCCTATGAAGCAATATACAAATGAGTGGAAGACAAAGAGAAGAAAGATGGGATGATGGTGGGAGCTTGGCAGTGTGCTCCCCACAGCTGACCACTGTCTCAGCACCCAGTCCGCTCGTTTGTCACTTATAAGCTATACCTTTAATATTCAATCGGAACACTCATTAGACAGTCATCCCCATGAGATCAGGAGCAGGGTCCTCTTCCCTCCGTGTCTCCTGTGGAAGGTCAGGGTATTGGTTACATGTGGTTACACGTGTAATCCCAGTTTAACCCACCCTAGTTTGAGTAGGAATCTAGGAGAGTAGGATACCCATTTTGGAGAGAAGAGTCAGCATTATATCTGACTTGATGACTCTGCCCGATATGACCATATGGTCACCAAATGGAGTTTCCAGTGAGTTCGTCTAAGGGATCTCTTTCTCACCGTAGTTGCTGACCTCTCAATGTTCACACTAAGGATCTGCTGCTGACGCCATGGTCCCACCCCTGCTCCTCCTCACGTCACCTCCGCCCATTAATACTTGTTTTGCAGGAACTCTTAAAGTAGCAAGAAAATGTTGTTTTCCTCCAGAAATTACAACTTCTGTGGCTCATTAGATCAGTTACATTCTCTGCAGGAGAATGAAGAACACTTTTCTCCCCAAGGATTTCTCCAGTAGACATGTGAGGGCTGTCCACCATGCACAGCTTTGAATTGTCGGAGCGCATGCCTTTCAGCCTTCTCCCATTATTGGGTTCTCCTCCCAGCAGCCCGTGGAGAGAGGGCAGCCTGCCTTCCACCTTCTGTTTTATCCCAGGAACCTGACTTCTAACCCCAAGCCCTCTCAGTCATGTGTTTCAACAAACACAGGAGTTTTCATTATAAAAGAGCTCCTGCATGACATGTCTGAGAGGCAAGAAGTCCAAGGTGAACAGATAAAGTTTCACAGCATATAGACTCTCCTGAATACAATTGGTTAAGAGAAGTGATGCTGATGTGACAAGGAATCTTCTAGAAGGGACTGTCCTCAATGCAATCACTGGGCTCGGTTATGTGCATTGCCCTTTGTCTATTCATTTGAAAACCTTCTCTCTGAAGAGGTCTGCTTAGTAACAGCCAAGCGCCGATTACTTGGAGAATCATCAGGAGGTCACATCTTAATCTTGGCAAACTACAAGATAGAAAAAAAAAATGAATTCAAAGAAGTTTTAGGGCAGTTGTTCTCAACGGAGAGTGATATTGTCTCCCTCCCCCCCCACCCCACCCCCACTCTGCAATGCCTCTACCCTCCAGGGACATTGAGCGATATCTGGGGGTGGTCCTACTGGCATCTAGAAGGTGGGGGCCACGGCCCTAGATGCTGTTATCACCTGCAGTGTGAAGGACAGGCCTCCCCACAAAGAGTTACCCCGTCTGTATTGTCAATGGGGCCGCATTTTAGAATCCCTGCCCTGATGAGCAAGTAATTAATAATTGTGATTTAGATTGGGTTGATGCTTTTACTTGGTAGACCAGTTCTCTGCATTTTTCCCAGCAATAAATGTGCAGTTGCTGGATTTGCTTTGGTAAGTAGAAAATAGCACTGCCTGGGGAAGTAAGCATCGAAGTAATCAACTTTTAGAACAAATGTGCAACTGTCTAACCTTTGTGGGCACATCTCTCTCTTTGGCAACCACCGTTGGACTGGGAGCCACCATTTCTCTCCCTCCTCTCTTGCCCGCCAGCAGAGGTTTCTGCCCCGCAGTGTGGTCCTGGTGACAGTTCACAAATCCGCCGTTCTGAGACCTCTCCGGAGGTCCAGCTGCGGCAAATTCGCAGCCGATGGGGCTTATCAGAGAGGCGATTATTGCTAACTGAGGGGTGGCATGGGGTCCGTTCCTCCCCGAACATCTAGCCCAGGCTCTTCCAACTTTAATGTGCAGTTGAAACTTTAATGTGCAGTAGGGGGCGCGGAGGGGGGGATCTTGATAAAATGCAGATACTGATTCAGTAGGTCCTAGGTATGCCCCCAAGTTTCCACATTTCTTTTTCTTTCCTCCCTCCCTCCCTCCCTTCCTTCCTTCCTTCCTTCCTTCCTTCCTTCCTTCCTTCCTTCCTTCCTTCCTTTCTTTCTTTCTTTCCCAGAGAGTGATCACAAGCAGGCTCCCCGCTGAGCAGAGAGCCCGATGCGGGCCTCAATCCCAGGACCCTCAGATCATGACCTGACCCAAAGGCAGAGGCTTTAACCCACTGAGCCACCCAGGCTCCCAGGTTTTGCATTTCTAACAAGACCTCTGATGATAGCCGAGCTGCTGGTCCAAGGCTTATGCTTTGAGTGGTGAGTTTCTGGAGTACTGCCCATGGTTCTGCTCATGATCCTGTTTCAACCTGACCCATACTATTCAGACACGTGGCTTACCTCCCTAAGGAAGCCAAGAAGACCATATAGATTCATGGAAAAGGTAGGTATTTCAGAACATGAAAAGCATGTATTTAATCCTGGGTCTTGCTCATAATGGTTTTGTGGCCTTGGACAAAGTAGCCAGGCTTTCTGTTATCCGTTTTCTCATCTTAATATGGATATAATCATTATTTCACAAGACTGTTGGCAAGAAGTAAATGGAATTACCGGACCTCAAGCCCTCATCCAAAATACTTAGGGCCAAATATATTACGAAATCAGAATATTTTTAGATTTTAAAAAAGTAAATATGATGCATGTGAATGAATGTATTATGCTGCCCCTCGGAGGCAGCAACCCATAACTAAATATGTTAATAGTAAATGTAACAAAATATATAAATACTATACCAAAAAGGAGGATTTAGGAGGATAAACAGCTGATGTTCACATCAGGTGTTCTTGCCAAATATGCTCAGGTCAGATGTGAGTCACAAAAAAAAGTCTTCCAGTTTTTAGATATATTGGATTTTGAAACGACAGATAAAGAGACGGTGGACCTATGCCTAGCTTGCAAGCACATTCCTCTTTCTGTTGAAAGAGCGTGACGCACTTCTTCCCTACACATTGTAGGCTGTGAAAGCAAAGCCTCTGAGACTGGGACTAGACATGGAGTGGTACCAGACCCAGGGTCTGAGAGAAAAAGCCGAGGGAAAAGCCCATTAACGAGGGCCAGACAGTATCAAGGTCAAAGTCCCCCCACCCCCTGCAGTGTCTCCTATTGAATCTTGACAGCATTCTTTAAACCATGCCC
>PITA01010084.1:0-73911 GCA_004023965.1 Spilogale gracilis
TGGTGGGTACTGGGGACACCTAAAGCGTGGAGCACTGGGTGTGGGGAATGGGGAATGAATCTTGAAACACTGGAAAAAAAATTTTAGTAACAATAAAAAAAAAGAAACAATTGGCATTTTGTAATAAAGATTGTGTTGAATCTATAGGTTGCTTTAGGTGAGATTGACATTTTAACAATACTCTCTTCCTCCCCCATGAACTAAGGATTTCTTTCCATTAATTTAGGTCTGCTTTAGTTTCTTTTACCAAATTTTTGTAATTTTCAGTCTTTCATTTTCTTGGTTAAATCTATTTATAAGTATTTTATCCTTTGAGACACTAAATGGAATTGCTTTCTTCATGTCATTTTTGGACTGTTCTTTCACATAAGTAGAAACACAACTGATTCTTGTGTGTTGATCTTGTATCTTGCAGCTTTGCTCAATTTGTTTATTAACTCTATTAGTTTTATTGTTAATTCTTTGAAATTTTCATGTATAGAATCATGTAATCTATAAAAAGTCATAGTTACATTCTTCACTTTCAATTTGAATTCCTTTTATTTCTACTTTTTATCTAATTGCTCTGGCTAGCACTTCTACTTCAATGTTGTATGCCATTGGTGAAAATGAGCATCTTTATCTTGTTCCAGATTTTAGAGGGAAATCTTTCAGTCTTTCACTATTGAGTATAATGTTAGCTATGCAGTTTTCATAAATGCGCCTATCATTTTGAGGAAGTTCATTTCTATTACTTGTTTTTTGAGTGTTTTTATCATAAATGGGTATTAGATCTTGCCAAATGCCTTTTCTGCATCTATTGAGATTGTCATGTAGTTTTTATCTTTTTTTAATTAGAGTGGTATATAATATTGATTGATTTTCCCATGTTAAACCATTCTTGCGTTCCTGGGATAAATCCCACTTGGTCATGATGTGTAATCCTTCTATTGTGCTATTGAATTGGGTTTACTAGAATTTTATTAAGGACATCTGCATCTATATTCATAAGAGATATTGATCTGCAGTTTTCATAAGAGATATTGATCTGAAGTTTTCTTCTTGCAGTTTTTATCTTGTATTCCTTATTTTTCAATTGATTTCAAAGGATTTGAGAATGATTGGTGTTAATTATTCTTTACATATTTAGTAAATTTTACCAGTAAAATGATCTGGTCTTGGACACTTCTTTTTTGGGAGGTTTTTGATTATTGATTCAATATTTTTACGTGTTACATATCTGTTGAGATTTTCTATTCATCTTGAGTCAGTTTATGTCATTTGTGTGTTGCTAGAAATTTGTGTATTTCATCTAGGTTATCTGATTCATCGGTGTAAGTTGTTTATAGTGGTTTTTAAAAATAATCCTTTCTATTTCTCTATAAGCAGTAGTAATGTCTTCACTTTCATATCTGATTTAGTTATTCAGATCTTCTTTTTTCTTTGTCACTCTAGACAAAGGTTGTCAATGTGTTGATTTTTTTAAATAGCCAAATTTTACTTTTGTGGGTTCTCCTTTGTTTTTCCATTCTCTGGTATCTTTCTCTATTCTAATCTTTTTATTTTCTCCCTTCTGCTAGTTTTGGGTTCTGTTTTGTTTCTATTTCTACAATGTGTCTAGTACCATAAGCTGATTTAAGATTTTTCTTTTTTTAATGTAGTATAAATTTATCTGTCAGCACTGGTGTTGCTACATCCAGTAAGTTATTGTATGCTGTATATTTGTTTTCATTTGTTGCTAATTATTTTCTAATTTCACATGTGATTTTTTTCCTTTGGCCCATTAGTTGTTAAATAGTGAGTTAATTTCCATATATTTTGAAGTATCCAGTTTTCCCTGTGTTATTGATTTGAAGCTTCACTCCATTGTTGATTGAAAAGATACTTTTTGGGGCACCTAGGTGGCTCTGTTGGTTAAGCCACTGAGCCTTTGATTCAGGTCATGATCCCAGACTCCTGCGATGGAATCCCATATCAGTCCCCCAGATCCATGGGGAGTCTGCTTCTGCTTCTCCCTCTGACCTTCTCCCCTCTCATGCTCTCTGTCTCTCTCTCAAATAAATAAAATCTTTCAAAAAAAAGATACTTTGTGTAATTTCAGTATTTTTATATTTTCAGACTTGTTTTGTAACCTAGCATATGATCCATTCCAGAAAATGTTTCATGTGCACTTGAGAATAATGTATATTCTGCTATCATTGGGTTAAGTGTTCTATAAATTTCTTTAAGTCTAACTGATTTATAGTATTGTCCATTTCTTATGTTTCCTTGTAGAGGATCTGCCTAGAAGTTTTTTCCATTATTGAAGGTGACATATTGAATTTTCTGACTATTATTGTAGAAAAACCTATTTCTCTCTGCAAGTCTGCCAATATTTGCTTCACATATTTTGGGTCTCAGCTGGTGGTGCATGTATGTTTGTAGTTTGTAAATCCTCTTGATGAATTGGCCTTTTTAATCAATATACAATGTCGTTCTTTGTCTCTTTTTACCATTTTTAAAATAAAGTGTATTTTGTCTTCTATCAGTATAACCACCTCTACCGTCCTTTGGTTACTATTCAGATGGAATATCTATCTTGATCCGTTAACTTTAAATCTGTTTATGTCTTGAATCTAAAGTGAGTCTCTCGTAGACACCATATAGTTGAATCATGCTATTTTATCCATTCTGTCAATCTCTATGTTTTGACTGGAGAGTTTAATTCACTTACCTTTAAAATAACTGTTGGGGCACCTGGGTGGCTCAGAGGGTTAAGCCTCTGCCTTTGGCTCAGGTCATGATCTCAGGGTCCTGAATTGAGTCCCACATCTGGCTCTCTGCTCAGCGGGGAGCCTGCTTCCCCCTCATTCTCTGCCTGCCTGTCTGCCTATTTGTGATCTCTCTCTGTCAAATAAATAAATAAAATCTTAAAAAATAAAATAAAATAACTGTTGACAAGGAAGAACTTCTGCTATTTTTCTATTTGTATCCTCTATATCTTAGAGCTTTTGTCCTTCATTTCATCCATTATGCTTCTTCAATGTTTAGTTTTTATTTTTCTAGTGAGCTGTTGATTCTCTTGTCATTTCCTTTGGCAATGATTTTGTGAGATTCTCTTTGTTACTATCATGGAGATTCATATAATTCTTATTTTAAAACAATCTACATTGTTTGGTACCAACTTAACTTCAAATCAGATTCCCCCTTCCCTGGAGTTCTCTGTTGTTTTGTAATGTGTTTAAGATTGCAGTAGTCCATTTTCTTAGTGATTTTACCAAAGTATTATTGTAAAGACTAATTCTTGTTTTTGTATTCACTGAAGTTTCTGTACTTTGGCTTGTGTTTCGCTAGTGTCTTGACATAAATTTCCTTTGAATGCCAGGAACTCTCCCAAGTATTGCAAAATGGTTCGATGCCTGGACCCTCCTTCAACACCTAGCAAGGCCTAAACTGTGCCTGGGGATCAGCCCTAGGTGAAAGCTTAGAATTGGTTCCATAATGGTTATAAAGCTATTACCACTTTAAGACTGCTGCGGCCTTAATGTTATTGCCACCTTGAGACTGTGGCCACTTTAACACATCTGCCACTTTATGGTCACTGCCACTTTAGGATTTCTGCCACACTGGAGAGGGAGAGAGACAGGGCATGTAAAATCAGTATAAAAACCTCTATTTTGAAGTGCTCCCCCAACCTTTCCTTTTATTCAGCACTTGTTCAGTTATTGTAAGCATTTGACTATTTTCCAGAGTTCACAGAATTCTGAAAATATATGCTTGTTTCTCCATACTTCTGGGAGTTGGCCCGGGTGATGCGACTTGGGAAATTCCTTATCCAGGTTTTGCTGATGTCCAACAGTTAACTCTTATTATTTAAAAATTTTTCCCCATTAGCAATAGTGTGCAATCAGATATAATAGTAAAAAGAAATAAAGAAATTGTGGCTAGGGATGCCTAGGGGCTCAGTCAATTACCTTAGCCTTGGGTCATGGTCCCAACATCCTGGGGTTGAGTCCCACATCTAGCTCACTGTCTAGCAAAGAGCCTGCTTATCCCTTTCCCTCTGCCTGCTGCTCCTCCTCTCTCTAACAAATAAATAAATAAAATCTTTAAAAATATTGTGGCCAGTTTTGTTTGATTTGTCCTGTGTTTTTTACCTTACATATTGTGCTAATTATGACCATTTGGAGGCAGAGATGTTGATAGAACTAAGCAAGTCCTTATTTCTAAGTTTGAACTAATACTTTTTTTTATCAAAACATGGAAATTATTTTATTTTTTTCCTTTTTATTTCTTTTTTTTATTGTTACTTAAATTTTTTTCCCAGTGTTCCAAGATTCATTCCCCATTCCCCACACCCAGTGCTCTATGCAATAGGTGCACTCTTAGCCTGTGTGTACTACATGGGACAGTCCTTAATGGGGGAAGAAGGGACTCACCAACCCTCTTCTATCAGTTCTCTTCCTACTTTCCATCTTGCTAAGTTGGCTCTGGGTTGGCACATGCCCAAGGAGAAGAGGAAAAGGAACAGAAAAATTCTTTTCTTTTTTTTTTCAAAGATTTTATTTATTTGACAGAGAGAAACATAGCAAGAGAGGGAACACAAGCAGGGGGAGTGAGAGAGGGAGAATCAGGCTTCCTGCAGAGCAGGGAGCCCGATGCTCCTTTCTATCCTGGGACTCTGGGATCCTGACCTGAGCTCAAGGCAGATGCTTAACAAGTGAGCCTCCCAGACCCTCAAATTCTCTGAATTTTTTATGCACTTGGCAGAAAATGGCTAAATTAGAAATCATGGTCCTTAGAAAATAATCTATATGTTTGGCGAGAGATTCAGATTGTCCTTGAAAGGTAATCATGTCTCCCACAAGTAAGCAATAATTTCCAGTGTATTTGAGAAGGGAAAGATTTTCCTCAGATTGTTTTGGAAACTGATCTAATATTTGGGGTAAGTTTTGTTTCAAAATGTTAGATAATTTTGAAATAGTCTAGAAGCTCAATGTACTACTGCTGTGCTGTAGAATCAGGTTCAAATTAGAGCATACAGTTGAAAAAGTCTTACTATGACTCATATCACTTCACTATAAGACAATGAATATAGAACTCTAAAATGTGTTCGAAAAAGTGTTCTTTGTTAGGTAAATGCACCTATGTGAGGAATAACCTTCATATGTAAGGATCTGAGACAAGGAGGATGGGCAATGTTTTCCGGACTGTCTAGGAGACCCCACCCCAAAATAGAGATAAGAGATTCTGTGTGATAACGGAGACATAGGAGTGGGAGATATCTAAGGTACTGAGAAACACCTCTCCAGGAGAATGGGTTTTATCCTTGAGCCCAGAAAAGGCATGAATTGAATGATCATGGCATCATCTTTACATTAAGAATTTTTCTGCTCCATGGGGCACCTGGGTGGCTCAGTTGGTTGGGCGACTGCCTTTGGCTCAGGTCATGGCCCTGGAGACCCAGGATCGAGTCCCACATCGAGTCCCACATCGGGACATTTGTCAGAGAAAGATAGAAAGAGAGAGAAAACAGAAGTAGGGGGAGCATCAGGCAGAGGGAGAAGCAGGCTCCCCAGGGAGCTAGGAACCCAATGCAGGACTCCATCTCCAGAACCCAGGGATCACGACTTGAGCCAACGCAGCCACTTCACCAACTGAGACACCCAGGCATCCCTGATCTGAACTTGATCATAAGGAAACATAAGAAAAACCCACACTGAAAGACAGTCTACATAACTGGAGTTAACTCTTCAAAAGACTAAAAGTCATGAAAATCAAGGAAAGACTGACTAAGGAACTGTTCTAAACTGAAAGAAACTAAGAGACACAACATCTGAATTAAATGCATGGCTCTGAACAGGACCTTCCTAGCTCTAAAGGATATTACAGACAAGTGCAAAACTTAAAAAGAGTACGAAGATTAAATAATAAAATGTATAGGGTGCTTTGGGGGCTCAGTCAGTTAAGCAACTGCCTTTGGCTCAGGTCATGATCTCAGGATTGCACCCTGTATCAGTCTCTCTGTTCAGCAGCGAGCTTTCTTCTCCCTCTCCCTCTGTTTGCTGCTCTATCTACTTGTACTCTCACTGTCTCTCTCTCTCTCTGTGAAATAAACAATTAGAATCTTAAAAGAAAGATAGAATGTTTACTTGACATGGTTTGAATCGGTGCACTTATATGCAGATTTTTTCAATAAATACATTACAGTACTCTAAGTATATTTTCTCTTCCTTATGATTTTAATAACATTTTCTTTTCTCTAGCTTACTTTATTGTAGGAATGTAGTATGGAATATAGTCCTGTTCTGGTACCAGTAGGTTTTCTGGTCAACAGCAGATTATTGTAGTCAAGTATTTGGGGAGTCAAAAGTTATTCATGTATTTCTCATCCTCACAATTCAAGTCTCAATTGTATTAGAGTTAATTATCTGATTATCATGGTTGTACAGTAGTTACGTGGAATGTAGTGACTTGTTGAACATAAATGCTATGGAAATCAGGCATAATTTAACAAGTGTTAATTGTTCTGGGGAAAAAGTTCTTTTTTTTTTCTCTAATTTTAAGACTGTTCTCAAAAAGTAAATCAAAACTAAACAGAAAAGGTGAAAAGCCTTAGGCAAATCTTATTTCACCAAGAGGAAAGAGCTATGAATCAGTATAAAAAATTAAAATTACAGGGGTGCCTGGGTGGCTCAGTTGGTTAAGTGACTGCTTTCAGCTCAGGTCATGATCCTGGAGACCCGGGATCAAGCCCCACATCAAGCTTCCTGCTCGGCGGGAAGCCTGCTTCTCCCACTCTCAGTCCCTCTGCTTGTGTTCCCTCTCTTGCTGTGTTTCTCTCTGTCAAATAAATTAATAAAATCTTTAAAAAATTAAAATTACAAATAGGTTCTATGGTATTATAAAAATTGTAATACCACAAACATTGACAATCGCCTTAGCAGCAATATATCAAAAGAATGTCTGTCTAAATCTCTGGATCCATATGTAGTAATAAAAATGGGAAAATACAAAAAAGTTATCAATTAACACCACCGAAGTGTTATTGACAACCTGGTTGGTTGGGTGCTTTTTAAAAAGCTGGTATTTGGGCCGTATGAAGCATGTAAAACCCAATAGTCCTGGTTTCCACATACAAAAACTGCTTAAAAGTTAATTAGGTAGCAAGAAACATAGCTAAAATACTATACAAAATTCCATTATACACATGATCCAAAAGTGTTCTCCTTTAAGAAAGATTTTTGCATATCATACATTTAATAGGAAACAATTAAAATGTTACATAAACATCCAGTAAATAATTTTTATTATTTGTCTTTCAGAACTTATATTTCTCAGCAGACACGGTATGAAGTCTTTCGACAATTTTATCACTTCATCATAATTTGGATGTGATCCATAAGGAGATTCTAAAAAGTGGTTGCACCGAATGAGTTTGATTCAAATTAAGCAGCAGCTGAAAAGAAAAAGAATTATACTCTTTATCTCAAATACTTCGTAGTTAACTAAAGGTTAGTAAGAGAAAAAGTAGAATCGTTATGAGCATTACTTTTAAATATGTTTTGCTCATGGTTGCCCACTGAGTTAGTTGTTATCGTGGATAAATATTAGAGTTTCTGGTTTTCTCATTACAAGATGGTGATAGAGCCCACCACTGAACGATCACATACTACAACCTGAAAAATCAAACAGGCAATTTTCAGAGTGGAACATACCATGACAGGTATAAAACAAGACACTATAAGGACACACAGAAGGAACACCCTAGTTTTCTATCAGTATTGTCTGCTTTTTGGTGGAGGTGAGATGTAAGTTAATACCTGAAAAGTACAAGGAAAAAGTGTGCCAAGTAGAGGGAAGATGCATATACCAAGAACATATACAAAGAGTGAGGAAGAACACATGTGGAGTTGCAAGTTGTCTATGTTGAAGAGGTGCGAGAGCAAAGCAGCAGAGTAGGCTAAATAGTGACAGAGAAGAATGAATAATCTGGCAAGAAACAAATTGATTTAGAAGTTTTTATTCCATGTAAGGACCTTGGAATTTTACTCGATGGCAAAAGGTAAACCAATGACAAATCAGTGACTGGACATTTAAATGTCATCTGTCGAGTGACAGCTATATGCACTATAATTGCCTACATATCACCTAAGACAAGTCTGTTTTTGTTGTTGTTGTTTTATATATCATAAAGCAAAACAATATTAGAATAACTGGGATCCCAGAAGAAGAGGAAAGGAGGGTGTGGCAGAAGCTGAGAAATTATAGCACAGAACCTCCCTAATCTGAGAAAGGAAATAGGCATTCAAATCCAGGAGGCACAAAGAACCCCCTTCAACATCAATAAGTACAGGTCAACACCTCAACATATTACTATACGCAAGCTTGCAAATTTCAGAGACAAAGAGAAAATCCTTACATCAGCTTAAGATATGCCAGAAAGGACTGGCATGATACATTTAGGGTGCTAAACCAGAAAAATATGCATCCAAGAATACTTTATGCAGCAAGGCTGTCATTCAAAATAGAAGGAGAGATAAAGAGTTTCCAGGACAAACAGAACCTAAAAAAAATTATGATCAGTAAACCAGCCCTGCAAGAAATACTAAAGGGAATCCTTTAAGCAAAGACAGAGCCCCAAAGTAACATAGACCAGAAAGGAAGAGAGACCATATACAGAAACAGTGACATTACAGGCAATACAATGGCACTCGATTCATATCTTTCAATAGTCACCCTGAATGTAAATGGGCCAAATGCCTCCATCAAAAGACACAGGGTATCAGATTGGATAAAAAAGGAGGACCCATCATCATGCTGTCTGTTTTAGACCCAAGGGCAACGCCAGATTGAAAGTTAGGGGGTGAAGAACCATTTATTATGCTAATGGACATTAAAAGAAAGCTGGGGTAGCAATCCTTATATCAGACAAATTAGATTTTAAGCCAAGGACTGTAATAAGAGATGAGAAAAGACACTATCGTAATTAAAGGGTCTATCCCACAAGAAGATCTAACAATTGTATATATTTATGCCCCTAGTGTGGGAGCAGCCAATTACATAAACCAATTAATAACAAAATCAAAGAAACACATTGATGATAATACAATAATAGTAGGGGACTTTAACACCCCATTCACTGCAATGGACACATGGTCTAAGCAGAAGATCAACAAGGACACAAGCTCATTGAATGACACAGTGACCCAGATAGACTTTAGATATATTCAGAGCATTCCATCCTAAAGCCACTGAATACACATTCCTCTCCAATGCACATGGAATTCTCTCCAGAATAGATCACATCCTGGGTCACAAATCAGGTCCCAACCGGTACCAAAAGTTTGGGATCATTTCCTGCATATTTCCAGACCACAGTGCCTTGAAACGTGATCTCAATCACAAGAGGAAATTTGGAAAGAACTCAAATATATGGAAGTTAAACAGCATCCTACTAAGAATGAATGCACCAATCAGGAAATTAAAGAATAATTAATGAATCCATGGAAACAAAAGTAAATGAAAACACACCTGTTCAAAACTTTTGGGATATAGCAAAGGCGGTCCTGAAGAGGAGAGTATAAAGCAATACAAGCTTTTCTCAAGAAACAAGAAAGGTCCTAAATGGCCAACCTAATCTTATACCTAAAGGAGCTGGAGAAAGGACAGCAAATAAAGCCTAAAAGCAGCAGGAGAGGACAAATAATAATGACTAGAGTAGAAATCCATGAAATAGAAACCAAAAGTACAGTAGGACACAGCAGCAAAACTAGGAGCTGGTTCTCTATAAGAATTAATAAGATTGATAAAACCCTGGCCAGACTTAGCAAAAAGAAGAGAGAAAGGACCCAAATAAATAAAACATGAATGAAAGAAGAGAGATCACAGCCAATACCAAGGAAACACAAATAATTTTAAGAACGTATTATGAACAAATATACACCAACAAATTAGGCAATCTGCAAGAAATGGTTGCATTCCTAGAGACCTATAAACTACCAACTGAAACATGAAGAAATAGAAAACCCTGACAGATGCATAACTGGCAAGGAAATTGAAGCAGTAATCAAATCTCCCAAGAACAAAACTCCAAGGCTGGATAGCTTCCCTGGGGAGTTCTACCAAACATTTAAAGAGGAATTAATACCTCGTTGCTGAAACTGTTTCAAAAAATAAAAATGGAAGGAAAACTTCCAAACTCTTTTTATGAGGCAACTAACCTCGATCCCATAAGCAGACAAAGAACCCACCCAAAAGGAGAATTACAGACCAATATCCCTGATGAACATGGATGCAAAAATTCTCACCAACATAATAGCCCATTGGATACAACAGTACATCAAAGGGATTATTCACCACAACCAAGTGGGATTTACTCCTGGGCTGCAAGCATCGTTGAACATTCACAAATCAATCAGTGTGATACACTACATTAATAAAAGAAAGGACAAGAACCATATGATACTCTCAACAGATGCAGAAAAAACATGTGACAAAGTACAGCATCCTTTCTTGATTAAAACCCTTCATGGTGCAGGGATAGAGGGAACATACCTCAGTATCATAAAAGCCATCTATAAAAAGCCCACAGCGAGTATCATTCTCAATGGGGAAAAACTAAAAGCTTTTCCCCTAAGGTCTGGAACATGGCAGGGATGGCCACTCTCACCATTGTTGTTCAACATAGTACTAGAAGTTCTAGCCTAAGCCATCACACAACAAAAAGAAATAAAGGCATCTTAATCAGCAACGAGGACGTTAAATTCTCACTCTTTGCAGGTGATGTAATACTCTATGTGGGAAACCCAAAAGACCCCACAATTGCTAGAACTCATACAGGAATTCAGCAAAGTGGCAGGATAGAAAATCAATGTACAGAAATCAGGTGCATTTCTATGCACCAACAAGGAAACAGAAGAAAGAGAAATTAAGGAGTCAAATCCATTTACAATTGTACCAAAAACCGTAAGATACCTGGGAAGAAACCTAACCAAAGAGGCAAATGATTTGTACCCTAAAACCTATAGAACACTCATGAGAGACACTGAGGAAGACACAGAGAAATGGAAAAACATTCCATGCTCGTGGAATGGAAGAACAAATATTGTTAAAATGTCTAGGCTACCAGAGCAATCTATACATTCAATACAATCCCGATAAAAATACCATAAACTTTTATTCAAAGAAATGGAATAAAGAATCCTAAAATTTGTATGGAATAAGAGAAGACCCCAAATAGCCAAAGGAATGTTAGAAAAGAAATCCAAAGCTGGTGGCCTCACAATTCTGGACTTTAAGCTTTATGACAAAGCTGTAATCATCAAGATAGTATGGTACTGGCACAAAAACAGATACATAGATCAATGGAACAGAATAGAGAATCCAGAAGTGGACCCTTATCTATATTGTCTATTAATCTGCAACAAAGCAGAAAAGAATAGCCAGTGGAAAAAAGACAGTCTCTCCAACAAATGGTGTTGGGAAATTTGGTCTGACAAATGCAGAAGAATGAAACTGGACCATCTTCTTACACCACACACAAAAATAGACTCAAAATGGATTTAAGACCTAAATGTGAGAGAGGAACCCATAAAAATAGTAGAGCAGAACACAGGCAGCAATGTCTCTGACCATGGCCACAGCAACTTCTTGCTATACACATCTCTAAAGGCAAGGGAAACAGACATCATAAAAAAAAAAAAAAAAAGGTTTGCACAGTAATGGAAGCAGCTGACAAAACCAAAGATGACCGACAGAATGGGAGAGGATATTTGCAAATGACATCTCAGCTAAAGGGCTAGTATCCAAAACCTGTGAAAAGAACTTATCAAACTTAATACCCAAAGAACAAATAATCCAGTCAAGAAATGGGTGGAAGATGTGAACAGACATTTCTGCAAAGAAGACATACACGTGGCCAATGGACACATGAAAAATGCTCAACATCACTCAGCATCATGGAAATAAATACAAATCGAAAGCACAATGAGGTATCACCTCAGACCTGTCAGAATAGCTACAATGAACAAGTAAGGAAACAACAGATGTTGGCGGGGATGCAGAGATAGGCGAATCCACTTTTACTGTTAGTGGGAATGCAAGCTGGTACAGCCACTCTGGAAATATGGAGGTTCCTTAAAAAGCTGAAAATAGAGCTACCCAATGACCCAGCAACTATAGGCAGACCCAAGATATCCGTAGATAGGAAGATGTTATATATATATATATCTAGATGTTATATAAATATCTATAGATAGATCTAGATATATATAGATAGATATAGATATATATCTATAGATAGATATAGATATATATATGAAATGGAATATTACTCAGCCATCAAAAAACAAATGAAATTGTGCCACTTGCAATGACTAGTATTATGCTATGTGAAATAAGTCAATCAGAGAAAGATAATTATCATTTGCTTTCACTCATAGAATTTAAGAAACAAAACAGAACAAAGGGCAAGGCAGGGAAAAAGAAAAGATGAAATCTGAGCAGGAGATAAACCACAAGAAACTCTTAATTATAGAAAACAAACAGGGCTGCTGAAGGGGAGGAGGATGGGAGGATAGGGTAGCTGATGATGAACATGAAGGAGGGCACCTGATGTAATTAGCACTGCATGTTATATAAGACTGATGAAACACTGAACTCTACCTCTGAAATTAATAATCTACTATTTGTTGGTTAATTGAATTTAAATTTAAAAATAATATAAATAAAAGAGAATATAAGCCAAACCAAGATAACTCTTATAGATAGGTTTTTAGATATTAAAATATTTGTTTTTTTTAAGATTTTATTTATTTATTTGACAGAGAGAGAGATCACAAGCAGGCAGAGAGGCAGGCAGAGAGAGAGAGGAGGAAGCAGGCTCCCTGTTGAGCAGAGAGCCCAATGCGGTCTCAATCCCAGGACCATGAGATCATGACCTGAGCCGAAGGCAGAGGCTTTAACCCACTGAGCCACCCAGGCACCCTAAAATATTTATTTAAAGGGAAGAATACTAATAAAAGGAAAGATTACCAAAGAACAAAGATAATTTGCAGAAACTATTCAAGTTGGACAATGAAAAGTGCAGTTGTTACTGTTAAAGGAACTGTATGGAATCATTAAAGAGTAAGTATAATATTCTGGTAAGAATTTGTACTTAGGTTTTAATATGATAAAATGACAGTTAACTCAAGTAATTAATGGTTAAAATGATCTGAAATATTAGTCTTACCTAGTAACCTCTTTTTCTAATTCACCATTTTTCTTCATTTCTTGAGCCAAACTACATTCTAAAGATTGTTTTAAGTCAATTAATTTCTTTATCTGTTCTTTTTCATCACCTTACTTTGAAAGAAAATTTTAAAGAAAATTATTTTAAAAATATACTCATTCTTCTTTCATAAAAGATCTCCCATGAATTAATGAGTAATACATGTTTAGACAGGTTCATAACACAAGTTTATTTTATACATTTTGTAAAATATAATTTATAATTTTAAATTTTATAATTATATAAAACACTTAAGAATTACATTATAAAAAACTATAAATTTTAGAAATTAAAATTTATCATTTTAAATTTATAAGACATAGCTTATAATATATAATTTTAAATTTTATATAACATAGCTTATACTCCTGATGCCAATAAAAACAAATTTCAAATATAACTACCTTTCTTAAAAAGCTTAAACTGGTTTTACATTTTCATCATTATTTTTTCTAGAAATATTTATTTATTTATTTATTTATTTATTTATTTATTTAGTCGAGAGAAACACAGCTCGAGAGGGAACACAAACAGGGGGAGTGAGAGAGGGAGAAGCAGTCCATGTGGGGCTTGATCACAAGACTGCAGGACCATGACCTGATCCGAAGGCAGACGCCCAACGACTGAGCCATCCAGGCGCCTCTCTAGAATTTAAATTGCCAAAATTTACTTGTTAAATACAGAGGTTCTTACTTATATTAATAATAAGTGTTAATGAAAAAATTTAAAAAGTGGCTATGTTTACATTTTAGTTTCAAAAGATGTCCTAGAAACATTTTCATCCATAGCTTAAGATACTCTGGGTTCTGTGAGATCACAACCTTTTAAGAAAATCTCTGAAAAATTCCTGTGCAGTCCCCATTACAGTTTTAATGATCGTCTGACTTCAGGATGAGATTCTCATTCTCTGCAAGCATTTCAAGCATTCTCTGCAAGATTTCAATTTCTTCTTTTCTATTAACTACTTCTCTCTTCAAATGAAGTTTAAATCTTCTCAACATTACATAAAAACTTTAGCTTAACTCTTGCATCTTTTTCTGTCATCCTGCTTCTCCCCTTTCACTGGACTTGAACATTCTTTAATGTGTCCTCTCATCCACAGAGTCATCTTTTCGTCACTTATTTTCTTCTTTTACACTAAAATCTGAGTTTCAATACTGGAATTCTACGAAAAATTTTTGAGGGTCATCAAGGATCTTGTTTTCTTTAAGTCCTCATCCTGCTCTACTTCTCAGCAGCAGCTGAAAACAATGACCGTACCCTCCCTCTGCTCTTCTAATCCCCTTTTATTTCTAAATGACAGCAAGACATAATTTTAGTCCCTGACCCTTGCTATTCCTCTTTTCAAATCCTCTCAGAGCTGTTTAAATATCAAGACTTTAAAACCAGATTCTCTAATCTACATTGCCAGCCTTAACCCCTTTTCTGAGGTTATCTGTACTTTTTGATCTTCTTTCTAGTTTCTCATAGACAATATTCTCAACCACACACTCAAAAACCATTACCTGATGTGGATTACCTTTTTAGACAGCTAAATATTTTATACTTTTTAAAAAAAAATTTCTTTTATTTATTTATTTATTTATTTATTTATTTATTTATTTAAGATTTTATTTATTTGACAGAGAGAAACACAGCCAGAGAGGGAACACAAGCAGAGGGAGTGAGAGAGGGAGAAGCAGGCTTCTTGCCGAGCCAGGAGCCCGATGTGGGACTCGATCCCGGGTCTCCAGGATCATGACCTGAGCCGAAGGCAGTTGCTTAACAAACTGAGCCACCCAGGCGCCCTAAATATTTTATACTTTTTAAAAATTTATTTATTTGAGGGATGCCTAGGTATCTTAGTCTGTTAAGCAGCTGTTTTTGGCTCGGGTCATGATTGCAGCATCCTGGGATCAAGTCCTGCATGGGGCTCCTTGCTCAGTGGGGGGCCTGTTTCTCCCTCTGCCTGCTCTGGCTGCTGCTCTCCCTGCCTGTGCTCTCTCTCTCTCTCTCTGACAAACAAATAAAATCTCAAAAAAATTATTTATTTGAAATAGGGAGAGAGTGAACTAATGGGGTAAGGAGCAGAGGAAGAGGAAGGAAAGGAAAAAAAAATAAGATGAAAACAGAGAGGGAGGCAGACCCTAAGAAACTCTTAACTATAGAGAAAAACCTGAGGGTTGCTGGAGGGGAGGTGGGCAGGGGGTAGGGGGGAGTAGAATAACTGAGTGATGGGCATTAAAGAGAGTACTTGAATGAGCAGTGGGTGTTGTAGGCAACTGATTAATCATGAATTCTACCTCTAAAACCAATAATACAGTATATGTAAACTATATACTACCAAAGTAAAAAATGGCCAAGAAAAAAAAACCTGCAATAAATAACTGGATCCACTAAAGATTTCATTTAGGCATGAATAATATAAAAGTCATGTTAGAAAGAAAGAGAGAGAGATCGAAAGAGAAAGGAAAAGAGTCATTAAGAATCCTTACCCTTGACCAAATGTCATCATTTCCTACATTATGAGAAAGCTGTTCCCAATATTATTTTCCCGTTATTATATATTTTCCAGTCCATTTCTTCCAGCCTCCACTTTCAGTATTTACCAAAGTTAAAAAAATTTCAGTTTTGTCATATTTCTATAAAATGATTTGTTCTGACCAACTTTCTATTACAGACATAAAATGGTGATAGGCAGGCCCCATTTTAAGAGTAAATAATACACAAAACTAAATTCCAGAGCAGGAAAATTAATCTCACAAGAGAGTACTTTACCTTGATATTAAAATCCAAGTCTTCATCATCTGATATAGACCATGAATCATTATCATAACCAGGTTTAACGGAAATACTTGAGAGCAAAAATATACAACAATGACAAGTTCATTATAAAGAAAACTCGAGTGAAAGGTCAGCTATCTATTCATTGAATGAAGTTTCTTGATGTAATAAAACTCTGGCCTCTTGTTTTTGTTATTAAATTTTTAATGCCATATTAGTTTCATGTACACAATATGATGATTTGGTAATTCCATCCATCACTCAGAGCTCATCATGGTTATCTGTCTCCTGTTTATTTTTTTCTTTGCACATTTTTATTGTTTCTTAAATTCTACATAAGAGTGAAATCATATGGTATTTGTCTTTCTCTGACTTAACTTCACATTCCCACCAACAATCCAAGAGGATTCCTTTTTCTCCACATCCTTGCCAACACTTGTTTCTTGTGTTTTTGATTTTAGCCATTCTGACAGGTGTGCAGTGGTATCTCATTGTAGTTTTCAATTTGTATTTCCCTGATGCTGAGTGATATTGAGCATGTTCTTATGTGCCTGTTGGCCACCTGTATGCTTTCTTTGGAAAAATGTCTATTCATGTCTTCTGATCATTTTTAAATTGGGCTGTGTTTTGGGTGTTGAGTTCTATCAGTTCTCTATATTTGGATACTAACCCTTTATCAACTGTGTCATTCACAAATATCTTCCCCAGTTCCATAGGTTGCCTTTTTGTTCTGTGGATTGATTCCTTCACTGTGCAAAAGCTTTTTATTTTGATGTAGTCTCAACAGTTTATTTTTGTTTTTATTGCTCTTGCCTCTGGAGATATATCTAGAAAAAAATGTTCTACAGCCAAAATCAGAGAGATTATACTGCCTGTGATCTCTTCAAGTACTTTTATGATTTTAAACCCATTTTTTTGAGTTTATTTTTGTGTATTCTTAAAGAAAATTGTCCAGGTTCATTTTTTGCATGTATCTATCCCGTTTTCCCAACACCATTTGTTGAAAAGACTGCATTTTCCCCTTTGGATATTCTTTCCTGCTTTGTCAAAAGTTAATTGACCATATATTTATGAGTTTATTTCTGCATTTTCTGTTCTAAACCACTGATCTATATATCTGTGTTATGTCAGTACCATACTGTTTTGGTAACTATAGCTTTATTATATAACTTAAAATCTGGAATTGTGATATCTGCAATATATTTTTCTTTTTCAATATAGCTTTGATTATTTGAGTTCTTGAGAGGTTCCATACAAATTTTACTTGTTCTAGTTCTGTGAAAGTTGCTGTTGGTATTTTAATAGGCATTGCATTAAATCTGTAGATTGCTTTCAGTATAGACATTTTAACAATACGTATTCTTCTCATCCATGAACATGGAATGTGGTTCCAATTCTTTGTGTCATCTTTAATTTCTGTCATCAACGTTATATAGTTGTTAGAGTACAGGTCTTTCAAAACTTGCCCTCTGTTTTTAAAAAGGTTTTAGTTACCTGTTTTGCCTCCACCTCTCTGAAGATGTGAAATATCTAGTAAAGAGCAAGTCTTAGTTCCCATAACTAAGAGTTGCAGACTAGGAATTCTCTGAAATGTTTGAAAGTTAACTGTACAAAAGTTAACTACAATGAATTATCAACACTTTACACTGTCAGAATGGCTAGCGTCAAAAACACAAAATAATAAGTGTTGGTGAGGATGTAGAGAAAAAGGAACCCTTGTGCACTGGTGAAGGGGATTGAAATTAGTGCAGCCACTGTGAAACACACACACACACACACACACACACACACACACATCCCAAATGCAGTACAGCAGAATCATTTATGCCATTATGCTACAAATATTTACCATGTTCCTTACTTTGTCCCATAAATTAGGCATAGTACACAGTGGTGATGATTGTTCAATTGAATGCATAATTTAGTTTTCATCAGAGAAAGTGTTATGACTTGGTCAGCTTGGATATACATTTGTAGGATAATAGTGAATAAAAGCACTCATTTTCTAAAATTTTTTCAGTGTTCCAAGATACATTGTTTATGCCCCACACCCAGGGCTCCATGCAATACGTGCCCTCAGTACCCACCACCACGCTCTCCCATCCCCCCACCCTCTCCCCTCAAAGACCCTCAGTTTGTTTCTGAGTCCAAAGTCTCTCATGTTTCATTTCCCTCCCCGAATTACCCTACTTCCCATTTCCTTTCCTTCTCCGACTGTCCTCTATATTACCCCTTATACACTAAAAGTCTTTACCCATTCATCAGTTGAAGGGCACCTTCACTCTTTCCACAGTTTGGCAATGGTGGCCATTGCTGCAATGAACATTGGGGTATATATGGCCTGTTAATTTTGGCCATTCTAACTGGTGTAAAATGATATCTCAATGTGGTTTTGATTTGAATCTCCCTGATGGCTAATGATGAACATTTTTTATATGTCTGGTAGCCATTTGTATATCTTATTTGGAGAAATGTCTATTCATGTCTTCTGCCCACTTTTTGATGTTCCTCCTCACCGCCCCAGCAAGCCTCAGTTTGTTTCCTGAGATTGAGTCTCTTATGATTTGTCCTGGCCCCATCTTGTGATCACATCAGTCTTTAAAATGTTTATGGAAACAGCCCTCATATCAAAAAATGAGCTATCTTAAAAAAAAAGGTCAAAGCTTCTATATTCAAATTAATCTCATTTGAATAATGAAAACCAATGCAACATGTATCTTTGATGTCCAATAGACCTGAGAAGGATGAATAAGTGGCTATGTGTTATCCCATGTCTAGTACTCCATCTGATTTCAGTATTCTTTGTGGAGCAGCTGTGATTTAATCTGTTGTAGTGCAAATACCCTCAAGCCATCTAAAATGAATTCTCTCAAGTTTCCTCATCAACTCCAAAGTTTCTTAGCTAACATGCCTTTCTTCCCTCTTTACCTTTACTATGCCCCTTCTTAAAAAGTAATTTCTGGGGGCACCTCCTTGGAGCAATGGACTGGGCCTCTGGCTCTTGATTTTGGCTCAGGTCATAATGCAGTGGTCCTTGGATAGAGTCCCAAGTCAATCTCTGGGCTCAGCAGGGAGTCTGCTTGAGAACTGTCTCTTGTTCTCTTTGCCTGTCTTTGCCTCTTCCCCAATCACTCACTCTCTCATTCATTTTCTTTCCCTAACATAAATAAATAAATAAATAAATAAATAAATAAATAAATAATCTTTTCAAAATATTATTTCTGGATCTATAGTCCTTATCTGCTTTTACATCCTATTTATTATGAATTATCTCCACCACTCCTTTCCACTTTGCTTAGCAGTAGTATTTTATATCTATAAGCTCTATTTCTGTATCTCCCTGCTCCCCTATAGCTAAAAACATGTTCAGAAATAAAAACAAAATAATGCTTTTCCTTTATCCTATTGTGTCTGGAATTGTCCAATGGCCCCTTCAGATTTCTCTAGAGGGAAGTCTACACCCTTGCTACAAGAGCACATGACCCAAGGACCGCTGACACTGGCATCACCTGAGTGATCAGAATGCAGAATCCCAGACCTGCCGCTCACAATGTGCATTTTTAACAGGGTCTCAGATGATTCACTAAAATTTGAGAAATTCTGGTCCATACCCAGTCTGCTACCACATTCTTTTATCTTAACCTAACCTTCTAGAAGCAAGCCTTAAGTCCATCATTATCTATTCTTCAAAACTGAAAATGCCTTAAAAGTCATGCGTTTTCTTTTTTTTTAAGATTTTATGTTTTTATTTGACAGAGACACACAGGGAGAGAAGGAACACAAACAGGGAGTGGGCGAGGGAGAAGCAGGTTTCCCGCAGAGCAGGAACCTGATGCGGGGGCTCCATATCAGGACTCCCGGATCATGACCTGAGCCAAAGACAGATGCTTAATGATGACAGAGCCACATAGGCACCACAAAAGTCACAAACTTTCTAATGGACTTTTTATCAGGGCTAAAGCTTCCTCGATTTCCCCCTAACTGACCCTGCTCTCTTCTTCCAGTTCCCTTATCTTGCACTGAATGATACCATCTTGTGAAGTACTACCATTTTACATGGCATTAAGATACATACTTTTATAGCTGAGGAAAACACAGCTCTGCATGATCCCCACATCAGTCCTTAATGGCTTCCCAACAGTGAGGAAAGGGGTAAGAGAAGGAAAAGTTTGGTATACGACTCTGACATGTTTTGGTCCTGGAAGCTCACTTGATATTATTTCTACATTTCAAATAGTCAGCTCTTCCTTTTAAGAGAATTATTTTATTTTACCACCTTCCACTATAATGAGCTGCTTATCATCCTTCATTTAGTCACTGTACACTCTGCCTTTCTCATCAGGTCCTCTTTTGCTCTTTTCCTCTTATTTCCTGATGTTCCTTCTGTCTTAGAGTATCTGGAAATGGAACCAGTAATTTAGCTCCTTTAATGGCACTCTCAATTTAATCTGTTGCTGACACCTGACAAGATACCTCCTTTTCAATCTTTCTCCTCTCTATCCATTTAATAGGTGATTTTCTTTGGGTATTAAAATATATTAGTATTTGCATTTTAAATCAACATTCTATCAAATAACTTTTTAATAAAATACAAGTCTTACCTTTTTTTTTAAATAATTTATTTATTTATGTGATAGAGATCACAAATAGGCAGAGAGGCAGGCAGAGAAAGAGGGGGAAGCAGGTTCCCTGTGGAGCAGAGAGCCCAATGCAGGACTCAATCCCAGGACCCTGAGATCATGACCTGAGCCAAAGGCAGAGGCTTATCCCTCTGAGCCATCCAGGCACCTCCATGTCTTACCTTCTACTAGTTCATTTAACATACCTGGCCCTTTCTGATCTGTAGCTCCAGATAAATGATTAATGTGTTTCTCTGAAAGACTCAAAGAAATACTCTTTGAAAATTAAGAACAAAAATGAGTGGCATAAAGATTTGCTAATCCTTTTCTAAGAAAATATCTGAATTTCCTAATTTGATAGCAATCAGACTTACACCAAAACATTTAAAAACCTCAAATATGCTTTCTAGAATAAGTGTACCTTTTCTAATCTACATTTGGCCACTGACTTTGTAAACTGAACATGGAAAGACAGAGTAAATACTTTCTTGGACAGAAGACTGACTTATATGTACATTTCAACAGAAACTAACAAAACACCTAATCCTCCTTTGCTTTCATCGCCAAAATAAAAGGATCTTAAAAATATAATTTAAATAGATACTTTAATACGTATATTTTCTATAAATTTAAACTGCTCCTAATGGCAGAAACTTTTTCAGTGTTAAAATAGGATACTTGACATGATAAGAAACCATGGAGTGTATCATGTTGAGTATAAACAGAACACTGTGGTAGATGCTGCTTCATTTAGATAAACAAATGCTTGGAACCTTTATTGGCAGGACAAATGGTTGAATGAAATGGCAAAGTAGGAAGAAAAACTTTTCTTGAAAGTATGTTTAAATAATAGCCAAAAATTTTAGATAGAGTTATGAAACTCTTAAAAAAGTATAGTTAGCTTTCATAAAGGAAGAATAAGGACATTTATTTATAATTACCTAAACTGTACCAGGCACTTATTTTAGTACTCACATCTTCTTTACTACACACAACAATAATACGAATGAGTATGAC
The DNA here is from genome assembly GCA_004023965.1 of Spilogale gracilis. NCBI lineage: Eukaryota > Metazoa > Chordata > Mammalia > Carnivora > Mephitidae > Spilogale > Spilogale gracilis. The sequence goes on from PITA01010084.1 coordinate 21,631, forward strand.
AATGTGGTGGATCTTCCTGTTTCCCGGTCATTCCAAGACATCAGAGTGAAATGATGAGCAGATGTGATCCATGCTTCTGTCTGTCTAGAATGTCTAGGAAGTCTCCTAGAGCTTCACACAACTGGGCTTTCTCATTCTTCACTTGGCAGGTCTGGCCACACACAGAGAGATTTTTTCTGACAAAATTCCATGCCCTTTCTCACCCCCATCCTAACTACAAACTCCCCCAATATTCCTGAAGCTAACATTTCCATTTTCTTTATATGAAGCACTTACAGTGACTTACAGTGGATTGTTGTTTCCTTATTTTTCTGCTCCTACCACTACAGCCTAACCCCTCAACTTATACAGCCTGTTACATAGCTGATATTCAATAACAGAAATGTATTTAATGTCAAAACACTGAAAACATTCTCACTGAGGGGGTGCCTGTGTGGCTCAGTCAGATAAACATCTGAGTCTTGATTTCAGCTCAGTTCATGATCTCAGGTTTGTGAGATCAAGCCCCATGTCTGGCTCCGTGCTGAGCACAAAGCTTGCTTGGGAACCTCTCTCTCCCTCTTCTTCTGCCCCTCCCCACCCCTCTCACACACACTCTCTCTATATATAAAATAATCATAATCCCACTGAGAAGGTCTCAATACCAAGTCACTATTACCGTCGACCCCTGCACAATGCAAGGTTAAGGGCGTGGACGGCTGTGCTGTCAGAAATCCGCATATACCTTTTGATTCCCCAAAAACTTAACTACTAATCTCCTATTGAACTTCCTACTTTAAAAACAGTTAGGCTCAAAAATAGGAAAAGTGTATATTAAAAACCAAAACATTTAAATAGAAGACCTCGTATGTGCTCTCTCAATCTAACCTACCTCTTAATCTTCATTTGGTCATTGACTCCGTAAACTGAGCACCAAAGGTCGGAGTAAATTATAACCCAACACTGACCTACCTTACCACTAACGTAACGTCAACTAACACATTTTGTATGCTCTATGTAGCATATACTGTATTCTTACAATATAAACCAAAGGAAAGGTTATTAAGAAATCATAAGGAAGGGAAAATACATTAACAGTACTGCACTGTAGCGGAAATCATCTGAGTGTAGCAGATGCATAATTCAAACCCATCTTGTTCAAGGCTCAACTGTATACCTGCACAATGTCACTGATTTAACATACCCCAAATTAGAAATCCACCTGCCCATTCAACTTTCCCCTTCTTTTCTTGACACTTCTGCCACTTATTTTATTGTCCTTCAGAATCTTCACATTTAAAAAACTGTACTAATAATTTAGTAAATCACCAAATACTGCTGTGATCATTCTTGTCTTGTATTTCTATAACACCCTTTACAGTTTACAAAGTGTCTTCACATTTGTTCATTACACATACCTGAGAGGTAGGTATTAGGTCCATTTTTATGAATGAGGTCACTGACATTCAAACAGGGTAAACAAGTTTTTCTGGGATCCCACAGCTACCAAGTGACAGACCAGGATGCTGCCATATCTCTGACTTCAAACACGGTGCTTGCACCACCGCGTAGCACCTACCTGTGCTAAGAGATCAGGCCCTTTTTACCTCCTTCCCTAGTGTGTCACCTTAGAGAAGGTCATCATTACCTTATAGTTATGTTACTACAAGTACAGCTGCCACAGAGATACTCAATGCATACTATTTTAGCTATCCGAAATAGTTTTTACCTATTAAAAACACCACTAAACCAGGGGCACATGGGTGGCTCAGACATTTCTAGGATATAGCCCCACATGCTCGGCGGCTAGCCTGCTTCTCACTATCCCTCTGCCCTTCTCCTCACCTCACGCTCTCTTTCTCTCTACATTCAGGGCCCTTCTCCTCACCTCACGCTCTCTTTCTCTCTACATTCAGAGCCCCCAGATGGCTTAGCTGGGCTCTGTGCTCAGACTGGAGTCTGCTTCAGATTCTTCTTCTCTCTCCCACTCACTCTTTCTCAAATACATAAGCAAATTAAATATTTTTAAAAGAATTAGGGCACCTCGGTGGCTCAGTGAGTTAAAGCCTCTGTTTTAAGCTCAGGTCATGATCCCAGGGTCCTAGGTTCAAGGCCCACGTCAGGCTCTCTGCTCAGCAGGGAGTCTGCTTTCTCCTCTCTCTCTGCCTGCCTCTCTGCCTCCTTGTGATCGCTCTCCCTGTCAAATAAATACATAAAATCATATATATACTTTCAAGTCCCAGGCATTATCTTTTCAAGTTACAAGTTGTAAAGAAGTATAATCCAAACTCTTTCTATCTCTCATTAAGAGTTTAACACATCCATATACACCACAGAATCATACATCTGATACATCTGGTCATAAACTGGCCCGGAGTAATTCTTCATTTTTTTAGATAACTTAATTTCAAAACCCAAACTAATTCCTTAAACACAGCTTCCATGAAGTTAAGCTTGCAAATTAGCAGAACCATATTATGCTATATTATTATATTTAGCACATAATTATTTTTTCAATTATACGTAAAAAGTGTAAGGAAATATTTTTCATGGGCAAATTCAGAGATGAGAGCGTGAAGTGTAAGCATTCCTTCTATGTTTTAACATCATTCAATGCTTATATTTTAAAATAACAATAAATAGTATCTCAGAATCCCAAGGTGATTCTCCATCTTCCTCTTCTAATCCTAAGGCTGACATCATAAGTATAAAATATAGTCAAAGATGCATTAATGAGAACACATATTATGTACTTTAAACATAAATACAAGCCTGTCCCCCTTCATGAATATTTCAATAAAATAAAAGTAATAGCAGTAAGGATTTTCAGAGGGTTGAAGTATTTCCAGGAAGAAAAAGTTGGTAGAGTCGGGATACTTACAAAGAAAGACAGCAAAAAAGAAAAAATACCTTAATAAAATGGGTAACATAGCTGGATCTATATTCTTTGATACTTTTTTATAGTAGCATTTAAGAATAGAAAAAAAATTCCTAGATGTTCACTAACTTGCTGTGTCTATTATTTTTGTGTGCTCTGTCAGCAGAAGTCAAATTCTCATTAACTGTTTGCTCTTGTGGAGCACTTTCAATAATATCAAGAACATTGTCCTTTTTTTCGAATTGAAAAAAATTGGAAAAACTGGCTGTGCCTCTCCTTCCTATGAAAACAACACAACACAAAACCCACCTTCAGAAAACATCATATCAATTCACTTGCTTGATCTCTCACTCACAAAGACAAAACATATCATATCTGTCAAGTCATAGGCACTATCCCGAGAGAAAGTAGAAATATAAATAAAAGACAGAGACTGACCTATATGCTAGTAGGGGTAGAGATGGACGAAATCTAGTAAGAACAGAAGAGTATCATTTCCTAGTTCCACAGGTGACACGAATAAAGTAGAGTGAAGGCACAAAGGGGAAAACAGTTATATATGGGAAGCTCAGGAAAGGCTGCAAAGGTAGGGCTGTATCTTGAAAAATAGACTCCACAAGGAGAGCATGAAGAGTATTCTAGAAAAGGAAGAATGAGCAAAAGGATGATGCATGAAATAACACAGTAAGGGATGATAGCTCCAGGATGTGGCAAACCTGGATCACAATTTTTGGGAATGGGAGAGAGAGGTATAATTGGAAAATCAGGACAGAAGCAAAAAAGCCAAGTGTCATGCCAGAATATGAACTTCCTCCCTCATGTAATGGGTGCCCACTAACTAAGCAGAGGAGTTACATCATCACAAACATATTTTAGCAAGGTCACTCTGACAGCAATGTAGAGATGAACATACAGGAACCAAAACCAGAAGAGTCATTCAAAATTACAGGTGAATCGTTTCTCGGCCTTTTGACTAAAATCAAGTGCAAAACTGTAGATGAGAGAGTGAACTATAGAATAAGATATGAAAAATGGTAAGCAGGTACAAAATACTGAGTGTGGTGAGTGACTGAATGTGGTGATTTTTGTTTGTTTTTTTAAATTCTTTTTAAAATTTTAGACTTATTTATTTGTCAGGGAGAGAGAGAGCACAAGCAAGAAGAGTGTCAGGCAGAGAGAGAGCAGAGAGACTCAAGCCCAGAAACCAGGATCATGACCTGAACTGAAGGCAGATACTTAACCAACTGAGCCACCCAGGAGTCCCTTTTTCTAATTTAAATTCAATTAATTAACATGTGTTATCGGTTTAGAGGTAGAGATGTGATGATTTTTTCTAAAGCTTTATTTATTTCTAGAGAGATGTATGCCGGGGGAGGGGCAGAGCGAGAGGAACAGAGAGAATCCTCAAGTAGACTCCCTACTCAACATGGAGCCTGACACAAGGCTTAGGGCCCATGAGATCATGCCCTGAGCCAACGTCAATAGTCGGATGCTTAATCAAGTAAGCCACCCAGGTGCCACTGGGTGTAGTAATTTCAGGGAAATTTGGAGTACAGGATTTTTCATACTTCAGGGTTTCAGTGGTGCTATAAACTAGGATGGGGAAAACAAATGACTGAGCAGATTTAAAAAAGTCGGGGAAGAGGAAAGAGTCAGAAACAATGTCTTCAATCCGGGATATACCAAATTTGAAGAACACAGGAGACATTTTGTTTGTCTTAAGATATTATTTATTTATTTGTCAGAGAGAGAGAGAGAGCACAAGTAGAGGGAGTGGCAGGTACAGGGACAATCAGGCTCCCCACTGAGCAGGAGCCCAATGCAGGACTTGATCCCAGGACCCCAGGATCATGACCTGAGCCGAAGGCAGATGATTGACCCACTGAGCCGCCCTGGCATTCCAAAGACTTATGGAAAAAGCTCTAGGCAAATACAATTTGAGTAGGAAAAAATGACATTACTCACGAGAAACACATGATGTTCAAAAGTTAAATATCTATAATAAATATAGATAAATATACTAAAATATATTAACCTGATAGAATTAAATAATGTAAACCTACAAAGAATTCTGAAATTTTCAGAATAAAAATAGAAGCGGGGGGGAGAAACTATGGGATTCAATATTTCAATTATATACTTCAACATTAGTTTCAAGGTTAGAAAATATATTGTTATTACTATAGGCAAGTTAATGGGCACTTGGGTGGCTCATGTGGTTAAGCATCTGACCCTTGATTTTGGCTCAGGTCATGATCTCAAGTTTGTGAGACTGAGTCCCACATCAGGCTCCATGCTCAATGGGGAATCTGCTTCTTTCTCTCTCTTTTCCTCTCCCTCTGTCCCTCTTCCCACCCCCCTTGCTCTGAAATAAATAAATCTTTAGACAAATATATATATAAACAAGATTCATTTCTGTAAGGCACAGCATGTTTAAGATTAATAAAAAAAATTAATTGCAAAACACCAATTCAAGATTCTGTAAGAACATTTCTTTTTAAAAATTAATCTTAAAATATTTAAATTATATAAGAGAAATATGGGATTTTAGAATTTTGAGGCATTTTTAAGTTCTGCTATGATGTATGAGAGAAATATAAAACTATTTTAAAATTCACATGGTTTTTTTAGGCCACTGTGAACAGCATATTACAAGCTCTAATTTCCTATCTATGAATCAGAAAACAACTCTAGTATTAAAAAATTAATAATCATGATCATCCAAGTTCAAGGTTTTAAATTCTCCAGATACATATGTGATTATCAAGCAGGACCCAATATTCACGTGAGGAAAAAAGAAAGGAACCAAAAAAAATAAATAAATAAAATCACCAGTATTTGTGAGTTTCCGATATAAAAGAATTCACACGTTAAATTTAACAACTATGGGAGCACCTGGCTGGCTCCGTTGGAAGTGTGTGTGACTCTTGATCTCAGTCTTCTGAGATCAAGTCCCGTGTTGGGTAGAGATTACTTAATTTTTTTTAATCTTAAAAAAAACAATTATAAAATAAAATAAATAACAACTCTGAATACTAAAGTTTCCTGAGAATATAAAATGTATCCACTACTGGAGATATTTGAAAAAATAAAAATCGTCCTCCAGAAGTAATTCTGTATACTCTGTTGGCAACCTTTCCTTCCTTATGATTCTACAATGACAGTTCATATTAGAAAAAAACTGTAAATTCTGAGTTCATTCATTTGATATGTGTGTATGCATCTGTTATATGCATATACAATTAAAAATAAATCAGAATCAAGAAAGAAAATTTCATATTTTCTCTTTAAGAGTGTTGCAGCTTAAAATTTATTTCACCAAATGGATAATGATTAAGAACCTCATATAGTCAGAAATTTCAATTTAATTAATGAAAAAACTAAGTAAAATGTTTACTTATTTCCTCTCATTATTCTCAAAAAGATCTAAAACTTACCAAGATTATACCACACAATAAGTTAAATTAGAAACCACAAGAAAGAGCACCTGGGTGGCTCAGTTGATTTAGCATCTGCCTTCAGCTCAGGTCATAAACCCAGGTTCCTAGCATCGAGTCCCGCATTGGGCTCCCTGCTCAGTGGGGAATCAGCTTCTCCTCTGCCCCTTCCCCTGCTCTTGCTCTCTCTTTCTCTCTCTCACAGACATACACAACACACACACAGACACACACACACACACACAAATAAATAAAATCTTCTTTTAGAAAAAAGAAACAATGGTCAAAAATTCAAAATTCATAATGAATCTGATTAAGGCCTAAAATTGATTTCGCTTTTCATTATATAAACACAGGTTTTGCTAAATTAAATACACGATATCATACTTTATCAAACTTAAAAGGATAAAATTATCTTCCAGTTCTTCATAAAAATAAGCTATAAGCCATTCGGAGGAGCCTAAGCATGTTTTTATTATCTGACTTCATTTCCTTATTGTGCACTTAAAAAAATTTTGACTATATATATATATATATTTAAAGATTTTATTTATTTGACACAGAGAGAGATCACAAGTAGGCAGAGAGGCAGGCAGAGAGGGAGGAGGAAGCAGGCTCCCTGCTGAGCAGAGAGCCCTACACTGGCCTCAATCCCAGGACCCTGAGATCATGACCCGAGCTGAAGGCAGAGGCTTAACCCACTGAGCCACCCAGGTGCCCTCTACTATATTTTATAATGTAGAGTATCTGCTCTCCCTTAGCCCCACTATTGCTGTTGTGTTTTTATAATAATCTCTCTCAACTCTTTAATCTTTATATTCATCTTGCCCTTCTTTAATGAATTCTTCCCCCTCACCCCCTCCCTCAACTTCACATCCATCCAGCTGTTCTTTCCAGTTGCTTTCTAATTCTTTCCTTCCAGAATGGCATACGTAAGAATTGTTTACTCCCACCAGTCTTTATAAATCTCAATCTGATACTTACCTCTCTGTCGTTATAACACTGTTTTCTCTTATGATCTTGAGGACTTCTGTTTCTTCCTAAGATACTTTTTGTTATGAGGATCAAGAGGACAGTTTGTGAAAAAACATGGGGGAAAACATTGAAAACAGAACAACTTACCTTTGTAACTCCTAGGTCTGATAATGATGTCAGAGGCAGTTGTAGAAGAGAGTCAGGTGATGGCAGAGCAGGATGTGAAAAGTCACAAATATTGATTGATGGTTTGAAAAGAGCTCCAACTCTATCTTCACCTTAGTAATCAGAACTATCATCCTCAAATAAAGTTCTATTTCCTAGTGTTGTAAGGCCACATTTTTTTCCACTTAGTAAAAAAACAAAACAAACAGTACATGAAAATATCTGTAATTTAAAATTACTGAATAATAAATGAGTAGACAAAATTGCTGAATAGTGCAAGGACTTACAGAGCTTACAATTCTTGAAATGCTGAGAAACTATCATTAGCTGTCTTAAGTTTGGTTTTGGAGAATTCTAGAAAAAAAATTAATAGTTTTAAGGATTACAAGTAACACATTTGGTTAAATGTAATATTCACCATTATCAAATGAGCACCATTACACAAATGACATGGGTTTGGGAATCATTCAAATGTAGATTCAAATCTCAGTTCTGTCATATATAAGCCTATATTTTCTCATGGGGTGAGAATTATAAGAGATTTAATAGCTAGTTCCAAAATGTTACTTTCCTTACCCCTCTTATACAAATTCTTCCTCACAAAGTTAAACATAAAGCTACCCTACAACCCAGCAATTGCACTACTAGGTATTATCCAAAGGATACAAACATAGTGTTCTAAAGGGGCACCTGCACCCAAATGTTTATACCAGCAATGTCCACAATAGCCAAACTATGAAAAGAGTTCAGATATCCATTGATAGATGAAGGAATAAAGAAGATGTCACACACACACACACACACACACACACACACACAGAGAGGCAAACAATGGAATCTTACTCGGATATCAAAAAGAATGAAATCTTTCCATTTGCAATGACGTGAATGGAACTGGAGGGTATGATGCTAAGTGAAATTAAGTCAGTCAGAGAAAGACAAATACCATGATTACACTCATATGTGGAATTGAAGAAACAAAACAGATGAACATAGGGGAAGGGAAAAAAATAAGATGAAAACAGAGTGAGGCAGACCCTAAGAAACCTTAACTATAGAGAAGAACCTGAGGGTTGCTGGAGGGGAGGTGGGCAGGGGTAGGGGGGTAATAATACTTAGTGTAATAACTGAGTGATAGGCATTAAAGAGGGGCATTGAATTAAGGAGCAGTAGATGTTGTAGGCAACTGATGAATCACTGAATTATACCTCTAAAACCAATAATACGGTATATGTAAACTAAATTGAATTTAAATAAAACAATTTAAATACTTTCTTTACCAAAGTAACAGAAAATAAAATTTATTCCTAGGTCATTAAAAGTATTATTGAAAAAAACCAACATTAAGAAATTTAAATTATTATATTTTAAAATGTATTTGAATGATTTATATTTGCATGAATATCTCTTATAGGAGAAAATACTAAAATTTACTTTTTAGTAGTATCTTAGGTAAATTGGACTTGCAAACAGTTGCTTTTGTGTGTCAAAATGCTAAAGACAGGGATGTCTGGCTCAGTTGGTTCAGTGCCTGCCTACCGGTCAGGGTCCTGGGATAGAGTCCCACATCGAGCTCCTTGCTCAGCAAGGAGCGTGCTTCTCCTTCTGCCTGCTGCTCCCCCTGCTTGTGAGCTCTCTCTCTCTCTCTCTCCCTCTCTCTCTCTCTCTCAACAAATATTTTTTTAAAAACTTCTAAAGCCAAAATATTGTTTAAATTCTGCTCCTTCCAGAAAAGAGAAAAGAATTATAATAAAACTGTGGGGCAATGATTCATGAATGAAAACCACACACAGATAATAGATAACCATAGCCAAATATGTTGACAATGGAGACAGAAAGAGATGGATGGACTGAAACAGACACTAATATTTTCTGCAAGGAAAAATTAGGGTAGGGATAAGTTATTTAAAAACAAAGCACTGGGGGAGAAGAAGAGAAAGTGAAAACTATAAGACATGACCAATCAATCAAACATGAGCTTTAGACAAAGAAAAAAAAGGAAAAATGTAAGTAAAAAAAGGTATGTAGAAAAAAACACATTTTTCAGTATATGTATGATTATGATTATATACTATAAACAGAAGTTTCAAGTATTTTCATATATGTATTATAAATATATATTATAAAAGAGACTTTTTTACATAATATATCCCTAATAATACTGACTTTTCTCACTCTATGGTTAGTTTATAAATACTGTAGAAACGAATTTAATTTTTTCACTATAAAGCAAATTGTTCAATTGGTGGTCATGTACCACTATCTGAAAGCTATAAATTATTATCTCTAGAGAGAAAAAAATAGAAAAAGAAATGTCTTCAATACATCAACTTCCACATGCAGAAAGAACTGGTAAGGAAAATTCTAAGAAGAAATGTATACCTTGAAAGGATCTATCTAATGGGACATAGATGGGCTTAAAGAAAAAAGTTGAGAAATTTTTATCTAAAATTCTAAACTCATAATTAGAGGACACTAAAAAATATACTGTAACCTTTTTATTTCTTTATTTCCTCAACATAATGCATTTGCACTTATAAATCCTAAACATGAAAAGGGAATATAAATTTGAGCCATATTTTTAAAAATTTGTATATTTAATTCTGATATAATAACATTACACTTATATGTGGGGAGCCCGGAACCTAGCGGTGTCAACAGTTGAGGTGTAGCTTCCGGACTCACTAGCTCGGACGTTCGGAGCTGGGCAGGTTACAGTTAAGGAGCGAAACTCCTGGTACCCGCCTATTCGGGCTCCCAGTGAGGAATGCTAGCGCACGTAGGCTAGAAGCAGCAAGCACGTAGGCAGCTGTAGTCACGTAGGCAGTGTACTATTATGGGGTCTTAATCTTACTTAGGGGCTTGGGGCACCTCCCTTGTTGTTTACCTCCTTAAAGAGTTAGTGATGTAGTGTAGGATGAACAAAAAGAATCAGTGTCATGGGACTTGAGCATGATCAGGGGTGTGCATTGGAATCATGATAAGGAAAACGTGTGTAGAAATCATGATAAGGAAAACATGTAACCTTGTTATTGTCACCGTCCCTTATTCAATTGAGCACAGTCCACTATAAAAAGCCTTGTAACCCTTAATAAAATCAGCATTGCTTGGACATCATCCATTTTGTCCCTCCTGTCCCCATCTCTTTTGTTCTTCGTCTTGTCTTTGTCCTTGTTTTCCCATCTCCTTGCCCTCAGGTTCGGCTTACATTGTCGCGCCTGCCGTGACACTTATAACATTCTGTTATACAGAATTCCATCTGTCTGCTCATTTATTCACAGTAAAAAAAATATTAAATTGCATCTTCCAAGAAAGGTTTTTTGTTTTTGTTTTTTTTTAAGATTTTATTTATTTGACAGAGAGAAACACAGCCAGAGAGGGAACACAAGCAGGGGGAGTGAGAGGGGGAGAAGCAGGCTTCCCGCTGAGCAGGGAGCCCAATGTGGGACTCCATCCCGGGTCTCCAGGATCGTGACCTGAGCTGAAGGCAGTCGCCCAACCAATTGAGCCACCCAGGCGCCCCTCCCCAAATCATTCTTAAATGACTTGCATTTTTTAAGTTTCCATAGTAGTAAACAGAATGTGCCATTAAACAGTGTTCTAACATGGAAAATGTGACAGAGCAGACCTACACAGTAGGTTTAAAGCTGTTCTAGAGGAGTACATATATTTCTAGGGATTCCTGACAAGTAATTCAAATTAAGGAGGGAGAGAAATGGCTATCAGTGATGTACATGGCTTAACAGGTAATACCTGCACCCTTCTGGAATGGCTGTACTTACAAGATTCTTGGGGATGCCACTACACATACTCATATTTAGTGAACCAGTTTAGACATGCAAAAAGAAACCATCCTGAGGGGCTGTGTGGCTCAGTCAGCTAACCATTTGCCTTTGGTTCAGGTCAGGATCCTGGAGTCTTGGAATTGAGCCCTGCATCAGGCTCCCTGCTCAGTGGGAAGACTCTTTCTCCTGCACCCCCTGCTTATGCACTCCCTCTCTCTCTGTCAAGTAAATACATTGAATCTTTAAAAGAAATTAAAAATAAAAAATCATCCCTCAAAGACTTTTTTCAAGCAATTGCTTTCCCCACTCTTGTAGATATCACTCATTACCTCAGAGAAATTGAGCACTTGCACTGAGGAATATTTAGACTTCTAGGGGAGAAGTAAAGGGCAGAGTTATGATCAGAAAGAACTAAAACGGCTCCAGAGGCAATTAGGTTATAACACAGTTACCAGGGTACTGGAGGTGGAATCTGCCCTTTCTGTCTTGACCTTTTCAATTAAGATGTAATCTTCCTAAAATAAACTAATATTAATAAATAAATATTAATAAACATTTCTATTTAGGGTAATTCTGACAAACAATTTTATAATAATATGTTGTCTAAATTAAAAAGCTTCAAACAGGGGTGCCTGGGTGGCTCAGTTGGTTAGGCGACTGCCTTCGGCTCAGGTCATGATCCTGGAGACACAGGATGGAGTCCCTCATCGGGCTCCCTGCTCTGCGGGAGGCCTGCTTCTCCTTCTCTCGCTCCCCCTGCTTGTGTTCCCTCTCTTGCTGTGTTTCTCTCTGTAAAATAAATAAAATCTTAAAAAAAAAGCTTCAAACAATTAGCTTAAAGACTAGGAGATCAGATTAACTAAAAATAATAAGGGGAAAAAAATAAAATCGTGTAAAACCAAAAAAAGGAGGAGAGATTCAAACTGCTTTGGACTAACATTTCAAAGGTAGTTCATTTACAAACATCACTTTTCAAAATTATACTATCTAGTTGGTTTTTATTACTACTTACCTCATGAACCTGGATCCATAAAAATTATGGTTTAGAGGCAAATTAATAAGCTAAATCTATTTTCTATGGTTGTCTTAACTTACTTGTTCAGTTCACTTGACAATGACATTTCAAGTTTCTACTTCTGCTAGGTAGTGTTGCCTGTAATGTTCCACTTCTATTTTATTAGAACCTTCTTAAGAACTTCTCATTTTGAATAGTTCAAATTCCAGATCTTTAATTCTGAGTTCCATTTGATTTCTTAGTGAAGCACTATTTTCTCTTAAATGGACTAATAAGATTTCTTGAGATGCTACTTATGTCTAAAGCAAATTAAAAGCATAATTTTAAAATCATTATAACCTGGGTAATTATAATCTTTAGTTTGGGGTCAATGACTCAGAGAGCAATTTAAAAGTGAAAAAAAAAGCTGAAATGTAAAATATTTATCATCAAAGTCAGCTGAATTAAATCTGAATGATAAAGTTCAATCATTCTTACATTAGAACTCATACAATCTAATAATTTGAAGAATAACAGAATCATTTAAAATTTTAAAAGGTGAACAACATAACTTAAGAATAATTCAAGTATATGGGGCACCTGGCTGGCTCAGTTGGTTAAGTGCCTGACACACATAGTGATCTCAGGGCCTTTGAATAAAGCCCTGTGTCATACTCAGCATGAAGTCTGTCTGGAATTCTCTCTCTACCTCTGTCCATTCCTCCACTCATGCTTTCCAATAAATAAGATGTTTAATAAAAAAAAAAAATAATCCAAGTATGGCACAATTTTTTTTTTTAGTAGGCATTCCCAGCGAGGAGCCCAGTGAGGGGCTGGATTTTAAAAGCCTGAGACTCTGAGACTAAGACCTGAGCTGCTCAACTGACTGAGCCCACCCACATACCTCATGGTTAAAATTTTTAAAATACAATTTTTTCTTTTCCTCTCCATAGCCTTGTTTTATACCAAGTGGTCTTAAAAAATAAAATTATTATCTACTGTGAATCATTCTGAAAGATCACTGTAGTAAGAATGATGATGAAAACTGAAAATTTTAAAGGGAAGGAAGAAATGCTTCCAGAAATTTACCAAATTGCTATAAAGGAAGTAGAAGAAAACTATACACTGCATATAACCAAAATGTAATTTGTAATGAAATGAATTAAAGCATATTACAGATGGATAAATTAACCTGTAAAAACAGAATGGCTTGTTTTAATTTTTCTATGTCGACTCTTGCCCTTTCTTCCAGGTCTCGTTTATATTGTTCTATTTCACCGACTTCTATATTGGCTTCCAAACAACTTTTGAGGTTTACTACTTGTTGTTCCAACTTCTTTTTATTCTCCTCTAGTTTTTCACATTTCTTCTGTAATTCTTTAATAGATAATTCCTGAGTCTGGTTTTTTGAAGACACAGTTTCAAAAGATATAGGGAGATTAGAAGTGGTTGTATATAGGGGTAGTACTGAATAGGGATGTGGGATTGACTTGAGGCTAATAACTACCTGTACACATAAAAGAGAGAATAAAGGAAAGAGGAGAGAAGAAAGGGAGAAACAGAGAAAGCCAACAGGGAAACAAGAGGCAACAACAAGAGCAGAAAATATAGGAGTGTGTTTGAAAAAATTTCAAGTAAAAAAAAATTATGGGGTGTTGTATTGAGTATCACGTTGTGATAAAAAGGGGGTTGAAAATTGAAAGAAGAAAAACCGTGAGAATGTATTTTTAAGCTTAGAATGGAAGCTTTAAAAGTAAAAATAGAAAAAAGTTTAAAAAAGTAAATAAGGTGGAAAACTATCAATAAGTTGTAGGGCTTTGGGTACTTGTAGTCAGTGCCAGGAGTTTAATAAATCACCTTTCCCCCGATTTGGGGTTTTGCAGTTTGAGTGTTGTCCTCCTGAGCTTCTGGCTTGCTTTCTGGGGGCGGGGCCTGTGGCGTAGTTTCAGTCCTTCTACCTGGGCTGCCTCTCTCCGCCCCCTTGCTAGAGGCTGGTCTCCATGGTAACCAGGTTATCAGGTTACAATTCTCTGTTGGCAGAGCGTTCTTTTCATTCTTTTCATCCTTTTTCAGCTGCTGAGGAAGTCAGGTCGGAGCAAGATGTCTGTGCCCAGACCTCCTTCCCAGAGAGAGCCTTTACACAGAGAGGGGCTCTTTCCCGCCTCCCGGTTGGCAGCCTGTCACAGCCTGGCACGCGCAGAGGCTGGATTGATCTCTGCTCATGCCCCCCGTTTGTCGCTTCACTCCCGCACCTCAAAACCACAACTCCTTTTGGATCGCCCAACCTTGTCTGTGCTCTGGGACCGAGGTCTCTCATGTCCCATGCAAGTCTGTAAAATCGCCTTGGGGGGGGGGGTTCTGTGCCCGGCCCACAGGGTGGAGATAAGTGGGAGAGAAAGGCAGCTGCAGAAAAATAGAATCCATGCCCGCTGCTCTCACTGAGATCCCCCTGTGCCGCAAAGCCCTGCTTCTCTGGCTTAAGCAGTGGGGGGATAGACTCCACACCCCAGCCCCTCTAAGTTCCCTGGAGCTGGGGGGCACTTCCTCTCCCTGCAGATTCCCGTCTCCCTGCTGCCACAGAGGAAAAACTGATTTTGCACCTCACAGGGCACTCTCTGTCCCTGCGGGTCCCCGTCTCCCCGCTCCAGTGGCAGCAGCGGCTGCAAAAGAAAAGTCTCCTTGCCTTGCCTTGGGCTCTGCTGTGCTCCCGTTTCTGTTTCGCCCCAATTCAGACCGTAATCTGCTGTTATTCCTCACTCACAGAGCTCTTTCGTGTTGGAGTATTTGCTTTCAATGGTTCAGCTCTGTGGGCTTCCACCCACACTCCCCTGTCTCTGGGGGTAAGCCTCCGGTCCCTCTCACTTGTTTCTACCTTTTTGCGGATGGTTTTTGTCTCCCAAGCGCAAAATATCACATTTCAGGCTGATTTCTTGGGTGCTCACAGTGGTCCTGCAGTGTTCCTTTTGCTGGAATTGAGTGCAGTTCAGGGAACTCCCCGAAATGCAGTCACCTGGTTTTCCGCCATCTTCTTCTCTAAGACACAGTTTCCAGTTTTGCTGTAAGATCATCAACCTGTATGAATAAAATAATACAGTTTAGAAGTAGAGTGAGAATACTCTAATGCAAAACAATGACCAAATTTTTTTTAAAGATTTTTATTTTGAAGTTTCTAC
This sequence comes from Spilogale gracilis, assembly GCA_004023965.1. NCBI lineage: Eukaryota > Metazoa > Chordata > Mammalia > Carnivora > Mephitidae > Spilogale > Spilogale gracilis. The sequence continues at coordinate 37,017 of PITA01010084.1, forward strand.
ACCCAACATGGGGTTAACTCACAAACCCAAGATCAAGAGTCACATACACTACCGATGTGCCAGCCAGATGTTCAAATTTTAAAATAAATTCACTTTCAACAAAATTTTATCTATATTGTAGTAGAGTCTTGGAATGTGGAACCCCGAATAACTCAGAAAATCAAGAACAAAATTAAAAGGACTAGGAGTTACTAAAATTGATGTCTGCTATCATTCTCTTTGCCACACATTTGTACTTGATTTTATACTTTCATTTTTCTATGATTGTTTCAGATCTTTCCTCCATAAAATAACTGCAAGTCACCTCTTAGTAGAAAGTCTTTTAACTCTTCCCTCATCTTAACACTCCATAATTTTTTTTAAGATTTTATTTGAGAGGGAGAGAGACTGAGAGAGCTAGACGCAGACTCCCTACTGAGCAGGGAGCCCAGCATGGGGCTCAATCCCAGCATGCCAGGATCATGACCCAAGCCAAAGGCACTTAGCTGAGCCACCCAGGTGTGCTGTATTCCATAATTTTTAAAGAAGTGTTAGGAATATCATACTGACTTATATAAGTCTGAACCAATAAATGCCTCCCAACGTAAGACTCTGAAAATAAGACTCTAATTAATGAATCTATAAATACTGACTCTTTTTTTTGTCTTTAAATTTATTTTATTCTTTTTTAGTGTTCCAAGATTCATTGCCCATGCCCCACACCCAGTGCTCCATGCAATAGGTGCCCTCAGTACCCACCCCCAGGCTCTCATCCCGCTACCCCCTCCCTCCAAGTCCCTCAGTTTGTTTCTGTGTCCAAAGTCTCTCATGTTTCATTTCTCTCCCTGAATTACCCAACTTCCCATTTCCTTTCCTTCTCCTACTGTCCTCTGTATTACCCCTTATGCACCACATGTAAGTGAAACCTAATTCCAAAAGCCTTTCTCTAAATTACAAATGTTTTATGCTAATTTGAATTGCATTCTGAGGAGAAATGAGTCTCAGGCTTAAGCAATCACATCTCTCAGTAAAAACATTTAGTGAGATGATTCATATATTTTTGGGCAAAAAAAAATAAAGAAAGAAAAACCTCAATTCAACAATGTTACAATCCTTTGTTACTTCCCACAAAATAAGAAAACATACTAAGCAACACTAACAAACACAAAACTTGCTGGAGTTTCAGTGATGCTGAGTTGGGAAGAACTTCTTTCCTTTAGATATGATGGATATGACAAGGTGAGTGGATGTGGTGGTTTTATAAATTCTTTGACACTTCTCCCATCACAATCCTTCCCCTTACTATGTGCTAGCCTTGGCAACTTGTTCCCAGTGAACAGAATATGGCAGAACCGCTGTGTGATTTTTAAGGCTAGGTTAGAAAATGTGATATAGCTTCCATCTGACTTTCTTTTTCTAGGGAAGCTCACCTTAGAATCCAGCTGTTTTGGGAAAGCCCAGGCCACCTCGTGAGTCTTCCTGTAGATATTCCAGCTGAACCTGTCCCAGCTATCATCCTAGCCAAAAGCTAGCTTCAATAGCCAAACATGTACATGAACAAGGTTTTACATGATTCTAGTTCCCAGCTTCCAGTCATCCCAGGTGATGCTAAATGAATAAAAAATGAGTTGGCCTTACTCAGCCTTGTCCAAAGATTTGTAAACAAGATAAATGCTGTTTTGAGATGGTTTATTATGCAGCAATAAATAACTGGCACAGATACTGATATTAAAAATGGCTGCCATTAAAAAAAAGACAAACTCTAAAACTTAGTCTTTTTTGAACCAGGAGGTGAGTGGAACCTGAAAGAATAGTAAAATGAGAAGTTGAGAAGAGTAAGAATGAAAACCCAAATGGCTTCCAAGAGACTGTTAGTAGAAACCTGATGGGCCTTGAATAGGTTTACAGAAAAGGTTTCTAGACAAGTAAAGAAAATGACACTAGAGGGAAAAGGAACTCATGCCACAAACCACTTGAAAGTAAAACTGATAGGAGGGATAAGCTAAAGAAAGACAATTCAATATGAAGGACCAGGATTTACTGGGTTCAATATCTGTTCCTTATTTACAGGCCCTCCACATGCTGAATTGTCAATGCTAAAATAAAGAAATGGCTTCTTGGTTAAAAGCAAATACAGGAAAACATAGTCTATTGATGAAGCCAGGACTATTAAACTCTTTATTAAGACCTTAAAAAGATTTAAGGTGTGCCTCAGATTTCTTTAAGGGTCTTAAGAGTAGGAGAATTTTAAGGCATTTTCAAATAACGAGCTTTACAGGAAACCTGAGGTGAAAAGCTTATCTCAAAAAGACCTGGGAGAATGACTTTTCTAATGGCATGAAATCCAATAATATTCACAGAAAACTCAAAAAGTGAAGAGAATTACAGTAGCAAAAACAATGTTTGCGAGCTTGGATTAAAAGAGGCCAAGACAGTACAAACTGAAAATAGGTCTTCATGTCTCAGAAGTCCCACTAGGAGGAAGCAGACTGAAAAAACAGCTACAAACACAAGTCATTTCTCATAAAAAGGACAAAACCAAGAGCTCATAGAGTAAAGCAAAGAGCCATGGAAAAGCATTCCCATCATCAGGACTAAGAACTTCAGTGAGGACTAAAGAACTGATGGCATGCTTCAGGCTGTATTTCAAAACTGCTATGGACTAGTGTGCCTCCCATCTTCTTTCAATGGGAGAGTCCTTAGCAGTTTACCAGAATGTTACATTTTGAGTGGTAGAGAACTGTCTTAATTCCCAAGTCTTCATATTGAGAGGACTTGCATTCAAGAGGCTATACTTTAGGCACCTCATCCCTGCTGCACCTGATTAAGATGGTAAGATCTTGGACTCAAGCCTGAACCAATGTCAGGAGAATTGAGATTTGTGGGAGGAATGGGGAGGAGGTAAGTGTATTTTTCATGTGGGAGGAATACAAAAAATTTTGGTCAGTGGGCAAATTATGCTGGTTTTTAAATGTGTCCATAGGTTTTAAAATAGTCTTTCCATTAAAAAAAAAAACCATGGGCCTACCTTAGTGACTTTCTTCTAACAGAATATGCTGAATGTGATGCTGTGTGTATCCCAAGACTAGGTTACAAAAGACAATAGAGTTTCTGCCTTGCTCTGCAGCTCAGGCTACTTTCTTGGAAACTAGCCCCCCATCTTGGGAGGAGGCTCAGGCTACAAGGAGACTCCAGGTGTGCCAGTACAAGTGTTTCAGCTGCCTGCCCTTACTATAGTCCTAGACAACAGCCAGCATTTACAACACAGACGTGAGTGAACAAATCTTGAAACAGTTCCAGCCCCATGCCTTTCAGCTGCCCCACCTGAAGCTAGGGGAACAGAAACAACTATCTTGTCCACACTTTTCCTAACAGTAGATTTGTAAACAAAATAAATGTTATTTATTTAAGCCACTGAACTTTGAGAATTTTTTCAGGAGAAAACAAAAAAGATAAACAGAAAAATAGATGATAAAAGTTAATAAGATACATAACTTACATAGTAGAAATTGGTCTCCCATTAAAGTGTGAAGTAATAAAGGATAAGATTAAATTATTAATGACAAATAATGCTAATGAGAAGCAGCACACAATCTAAGTTTTTTTTCTCCGTTTTCCCCCATTTAGGATGATATTACCTGTGCATTTTTTATATATGACCTTTATTATGTTGAGATATGTTCCTTCTAAGCCTACTTTGTTGAGGGTTTTTATCATGAATGGATGTTGTACTTCATCAAATGCTTTTCTACATCTATTGCAATAATCGCATGATTCTTCTACTTTTATTAATATAGTGTATCACAATGACTGACATAATGACAACTCAGGAATAAATCCCATTTGATCATGATGATGATTTTTTAAATGTATGGTTGGATTCAGTTTGCTGGTATTTTGTTAAGAATTTTTGCATCCATGTTCACCAGAGATACCGGCTTATAGTTCTTCTGGTATCATTATCTTTTTTGGTATCACGGTAATATTGGCCTCACAGAATGAATTCGGAAGTCTTCCTCCATCTCTGTTTTTTGGGGATAGTTTGAGAATAGGTACTAACTATTCCTTTAAATGCCTGTTAGAATTTGCCTCTGGTCCTGGACTTGTGTTTGTTTGGAGTATTTTCATTACTGATTCAATTTACTTGCTGATTATCAGTCTGTTCAAATTTTCTTTCTTGTTTCAGTTTTGGTAATTTATATGTTTCTAGGAATTTATTCATTTCTTCTTGATTGTCCAAACTGCTGGCATATAGTTTTCATAATATTCTCTTATAATCTTTTGCATTTCTGTAGCATTGGTTGTTATTTCTCTTCTCTCATGTGAGATTTTATTTGTTTGGTTCCTTTCTCTTTTCTTTCTGTTAACTCTGACTAGAGCCTTATTGGTTTTATCAGTTTTTCAAAGAACCAGGTCCTAGTTTCATTGATCTCTTCTATATTTATCTTTTTTACATTTCTATGTTATTTCTGCTCTAATTTTTAAAAAGAATTACTTGAGAGAGAGAGAGAGTGGGAAGAGGTGCAAATGGAGATGGAGTGAGAGAATCATCAAGTAGACTCCCCAGTGTGTGGGGCCTGAAGCAGGGCTCAATCCCAGGACCCCTGAGATCATGACCTGAGCTGAAATCAAGAGTTAGCTGCTTAAACAACTGAGCTACCCAGGCACCCCTACTTCTGCTCTAATTTTTATTTCCTTCCTTCTGCTGACTTTAGGCTTCATTTGCTGTTCTTTTTCTAGCTCATTTAAATGTAAGGTTAGATTGTTTGAGATTTTTCTTATTTCTTCGGTAAGCCTGTATTGCTATACACTTCCCTCTTAGAACCACTTTCACTGTATCTCAAAAGTTTTGGCAATTGTAAATACAATTGAAAATCATTTCCATTAATTTCCATGTATTTTTGCATTTCTTCTTTTATTTCCTGGTTGGTCCATTCATTGTGTAGTAGAATGTTACTAACCAACATGTATTTGTAGTCATTCAGATTATTTCTTGTGGCTGATTTCCAGTTTTATAATATTGTGGTTAGAAAAGGTATATAGTATGACTTCAATCCTTTTATATTTATTAAGTATTGTTTGGTGGACTGATATGTGATCTATTCTAGAGAATGTTCCAGAATGTGTACTCTGTTATTTAAAGGAATATTTTGAATATATCTCTTTAGTCCATCTAGTCCAGTGTGTCATACGAAGCCATTGTTTCCTTGTTGACTTTCTGTTTACTTGATCCGTCCATTGACATAAGTGGATTGTTAAAGTACCCAACTATTGATTATTTCTACTCCTTCCTAAAATATTCAAATTGTACACTGTTCATGGATACTTTTGCAACTAGAAATAAAAGCAACTAATTCCATTTAAAATATATACAATAAAAATAATGTGCCCTAGTATTTCATTGTTATCAATTAGTTCTTTTTCATTTCTGATTAACTGTTTCATGTATTTGGGTGATCCCATGTTGAGTGCATAAATATTTACAATTGATAGCTCTTCTTCCTGTCAGACTGTCCTCTTTATTATGATATAGTGCCCTTGTCTCTCTGATTACACCCTCATTTTAGACTCTTTTTTGTCCAATATAAGTATTTCTATTCTGACTTTCTTTTGATATCCATTTGCATAATAGATGTTTTTCCATCCCCTTTCAATCTGCAGGTGTCTTTATGACAGAAATAAATTTCTTGTAAGCAGCATATAGATGGGTCTTGTTTTTTCCTTTCTTTCTTTTCTTTCCCTTTTTTAAAAAGATTTTATTCTTTTTTTTTTAATTTATGTGACACAGAGAGAGATCACAAGCAGGCAGAGAGGCAGAGAGAAATAGAAGAGGAAGCAGGTTCCCTGCTGAGCAGAGAGCCTGACGCAGGCCTCGATCCCAGGACCCTGAGATCATGACCTGAGCTGAAGGCAGAGGCTTTAACCCACTGAGCCACCCAGGCGCCCATCTTTTTTTTTTTTTTTAATCCATTCAGATATCCTATGTCTTTTGATTGGAACATTAAGCCTATTTATATCCAAGGTAATTATTCATCAATATGTATTTGTCATTTTACTACTTGTTTTGTGGTTGTTTCTGGATATTTTCTCTGATCCTTTTTTGTATCTTTGATGTTTTACTGATTTTCTTTAGTGATATATTTGGATTTCTTTCTCTTCTTTGAATGTTTATCAGTGGTTTTGTTTTTGGTTTTGTTTTCTTTTTCGAGAGGACATAAGTGGAGTGGGGACAGGGAAAGAGAGAATCTGAAGCAGACTCCCATGACCGCATAGAGGCCAACACAGGGTTTATTCTCACAACCCTGAGATCACGACCCAAGCTAAAATCAAGGGTCAGATGCTTAACCAACTAAGCCAACCACTCACCACTATTAGTGGGTTTTGATATATAATTTGTATATAACCTCTTCTGCATACAGCAGTCTATATTAAATTGATTGTCATTTAAGTTTGAACCCATTCTTTTCTCTTCTTCTCCCCATGCTTTAGATAAGGTATTATATTTTACATATTTTTTTTTCTGAGCTCCTTTATTTTTTACATAACTGTTCATTTTTCCTAGTTTTGAGTTTCCTGCCTTTATACTGTCACCTTTAGTCTCTTTCTTTCCACTCAAAGAGTCCCGTTTAATACTTCTTGTGGGGTCAGTTTAGTGGTCAGAAACTCCTTTAATTATCTAGGAAACTCTATCTCTCCTTCTATTCTGAGTAATAGACTTGATGCATAGAGTATTCTTGACTACAGATTTTTCCCATTCACCATGCTGAATGTATCATGCCATGCCCTTCTGGCTTGCAAAGTTTCTGCTGAAAAAATTCCTGCTAGCCTTAAGGGGTTTCCCCTGGAAGTTACTAAATTGCTTTCCTGCTTTTAAGATGCTTTTTTTTTTTTTTTAAATCAGTATATTTTGCAAATTTAATTACATATGTCTTGGTGTTGGCCTGCTTTTGCTAATTTTTATGGGAGTTTTCTATGTGCCTCCTGGATCTTGATGTCGCTTGTCTTCCCCAGATTATGGAAGTTTTCTGCTATTATTTCTAAAAATAAATTTTCTTACCCCTTTTCTCACTCTTCTTCTACTGGGACTCCTATAACATGAATATTATTACATTTGATGGAGTCACTGAGTTCCCTAGGTCTGGTATCATTTGGCATAATTCTTCTTTCTCTCCCTTCTTTGGCTTCATTGCTTTCCTTTAATTTGTCTTCTAAGTCATTTAATTTGTTCCTCCTCTTTTTCCAGCCTGCTGTTCCTTGCATCAGGTGTGTTTCTAATCTCTTTTGTTGCACTCTTCATCTTTGATTCTTTAACTCTTTTATCTCTATTTTAAGGGTCTCATTGATGTCTTCCATTCTTTTCTCAAGTCCAGTGAGTATCCTTATGATCACTGCTTGAAATATGCCATCAAGCATGATATTTATATCTGTCTCACTTAAATTTCAGGACCCATGGTCTTATCCTATTCTTTCATTTGAGATAAATTCCTCTGTTTTCTCACTTTATCTAAGTCTCTACCAGCTTCTCTGTGTTAGAGAAGCCACTTGCTCCAAAAAGTAATGGACTTATGAAAAAGATATTATCTAGTGCCCAGGATCTGGTGCTTAGGGGAGTGTCTCCAATGTGTGCTACATGTACCCTGCTGTTGTGTTCTGGTTGCTCTGTTCTTCAGGCCAGACATCTGCAGAGGCTCTCCCTATCTTCTGTGGGCAGTGTTATGCACCTAGACTGAATGTAGCAAATTTAACTAGGTGTGCTTTGGTGTGCTTGTGAAATGAGACCTGTCACCACCTCCACTGGAATTGAGACCCTCCTGAATCTGGTCAGGAGATGTGGTGTGGGTAGGGGCTTGTGCTTATCTTCTGGGGGAGAGGCCTGTTGCAGTAGAACTGAGGCAAGAATTATTGAGCAGGGAAGTTCCACTGGAGTGCAAGGAGATGTTGCTTGGTGTAAGAAAATTAGGCAGCGAGTGTCAGAGCTGCACTGATTCCCACAGACAGCTCTGTATTTGTGCTGAGGGTCAGTGGAGGGAAATGGCACCAGCTTGTTCTTTTGTTCCTAGAGAGGTGTATCCATGAACACTGTCTCACAGGGACATTCGCTGAGAAGAGTGAGTCGTCTCTCTACTGTACAACCCAGACACTATTCCTATTGCTGTTTCCATGCTGTATGCTCCCAGGTTGTTTGCCTGCTGTCTCTCCAAGAGCAGCACAGTGCCCTACAGGCTCTATCCCAGCCAAACCCAGTGACCTTTAGAATTCCAAGCTTAAGCCCCCCTAGTTCTAAGAACTCATGAAATTAGGTCCCTCTCATTTTCCAAGCCAGTGGCTATGGAGAAATGTTCTCTTTGTGTAATCCCATGTACTCTTCTCTCCTATCCTTCTCCATGACCACGATTCCCTCTCCTGTGCAGCAGCCAGGATCTGTTTCTCTCCTAAACTACATCTCTGTTCTTCCTTCTTTCTTTGATGTGACCTCTTTGCTCTCTCTAATTGTGGAGTTTGTTCTGTCAGTCTTTAGGCATTAGGTAAACCTAGGCTCTTTTTACTCTGCAACCACCTTCCTTTCTCTTAAGACATTTTTCTAAGATTTCCTTAAATTACAAATTATTACAACTGGCAGGAACACCTCTATAGAATTTCTCCTCAGGTTAGGGGAGAAAAAAACTGGCAAGCAGAGATACAACATTATTTGAAGTGTAACAGCTGGAACACTAGACATAGTTTAATAACCAAAATTTGACCTTTTACCTGATCTCCATAAACTGAAATTCTTTTTGTTTTGTTTTGTTTTTTTCATTAACTGAAATTCTAAAAGAAATAGGCAGCTTTGAGTATTTTTTAATCAATTTAATACTCAATCTTTATTCTTCTTTCTCAGTGAGGAAATTGAGAGAACATTATGGAATCACTTAAATCTTTTCAGTAGCAAACCAAATGTACTGTTCTTTGGAACTACTGAAATTAAATTTAATTTCTCTGTTATCTTACTCCAAGCTTGTTTATGTGGGGATGTAATTAAGACAATCTCATCTTTATGTTGTGCCACAAAGCTTCCCCATGGCATACAAAAATGTTTTGAAATTTTTTGGAATTCAAATTGCTAATCTATATTTGTCTAATATATTTAATGCCATTAAATATTACCTGATAATTTACAGCTGTATTCTTGAAATAATGTAATGAAATATTTTTATGATATGTATTGAACAATTAAAGTACATAATTTACAGCTGTATTCTTGAAATAATGTAATGAAATATTTTTACATTAATTATGTATTGAACTATTAAAGTACATATCTTTCTATTTACACTAAAAGCAGAAGGATATAGGCAACTGTGTTTACTGTGAAGGTAGGATGTGTGCCAATAACAGGATCAACACCAGTGTTATACACAAGAACCATGTCAAAAGAGTATCTAATTGTGAGTTGCAATTTTAGTTTAGCAAGATTTCAAAACAGGAAAGCTGACAGCCCAGAGTTCATCTTTTCCTTCCCAGACAGTGAAATTTATGGATGAGTCAATGCTTTATACCAAGTTAATAAAACATAATGAAGTAAATAGTAGACAGCAGATCCAACCACCAAGATTTGATGGAAATAGATATGGGAGGCACTGAATGAGAGACAAAAGATATGAATGGAGGAAAGAAACAGGACTCTATCTGTTTAAGCCTAACAATTCATGATATCATGGAGTCAGCAAGGCATAAATTGATAAAGGCTCCATTTTAAGCAAAAAAATTCTACAGGAGTAAAGTTAAGTTCTACTATACTGACTTTTTATTATTACATAAGTGAGTGTAATTTGCAAGATGAACAGGGAAGACTCATAAAATTTGTTTGGACCGTGACATAAGGATAGACATACAGATCAATGTATCAGAACTGACAAGCTAAAAATAAACTTTCACATTATGGTGAATTGATTTTCAACTAGGTTGTAAGGCAATTAAATGGAATAAGAATAGTCTTTTTAGGGGCGCCTGGGTGGCTCAGTTGGTTGAGCGACTGCCTTTGGCTCAGGTCATGATCCTGGAGACCCGGGATCGAGTCCCACATCGGGCTCCCTGCTCGCCGGGAAGCCTGCTTATCCCTCTCACTCCCCCTTCTTGTGTTCCCTCTCTCGCTGTGTTTCTCTCTGTCAAATAAATAATAAAATCTTAAAAAAAAAAAGAATAGTCTTTTTAGCAAATGGTACCAGGACAAATGGATATCCACATGTAAAGTAATAAAATTAGACCCCTACCTCATAGCATATATATATGAAATTAACTCAAAACATAAAGAGTTAAAATTACAAAACTCTTAGAAAAATTCATAGGTGTATCGCTTGTGATTGGATTTGGCAATGGTTTCTTAGATATGACACCAAAAGACAAAAACAGATTAAGTATATAATATATATTTTTTATTTTATTTTTTCAGTGTTCCAAGATTCATTGTTTATGTCCCACACCTAGTGCTCCATGCATACGTGCCTTCAGTACCCACTACCAGGCTGTCCCATCCCCCCACCCCATCCCCTCCAAGACCCTCAGTTTGTTTCTGAGTCCAAAGTCTCTCGTGTTTCGTTTCCTTCCCCGAATTACCCTACTTCCCATTTCCTTTCTTTCTCCTACTGTCCTCTATATTACCCCTTATGCACCACAGATAAGTGAAACCATGTGATACTTGACTTTCTCTACTTGGCTTATTTCACTCAGCATAATCTCTTCCAATCTAGTCCAAGTTGCTACAAAAGTTGGATATTTATCTTTTCTGATGGAGGCATAAAATTCCATTGTATAAATGTACCACATCTTCTTTATCAAAATTAAAAACTTCTTTGCTTCAAATGTTAGCATCAAGAAAGTGAAAAGGCAAGCTACTGAATAAGAGAAAATATTTGAAAATCCTATATCTGATAAAGAATTTGTATTTAGGGTATATAAATAACTCTTACAATAATGAAAAGCAAATCCAATAAAGAAATGAGCAAAATAATTGATTCGTTCTTTAAGGAAGATATAGAAATGGATAATAAACCACAAAAAAAGATGAGATGTTCATCATTATTAGTTTTTGTCTTGTCTTTTTTTTTTAGATTTTATTTGTTTCTTTTACAGAGAGAGAGCACAGATGGAGAGGGAGAGGGAGAAGCAGGCTCCCCACTGGTCAGAGAGCCCAATGCAGTGCTTGATGCCAGGACTCTGGGATCAGTACCTGAGCCAAAGTCAGATACTTAATAAATTGAATGACCTAGGTACTGCTCAACATCATTAAGTTTAAGAAAAATGCAAATCAGGTCACCTGGGTTGCTTAGTTGTTAAGCGTCTGCCTTTGGCTCAGGTCATAATCCCGGAGTTCTGGGATTGAGCCCTGCATTGGGCTTCCTGCTCAGCTGAAAGCCTGCTTCTCCCTCTCTCACCCCTCCTCTTGTGTTCCCTCTCTCTCTGTGTTTCTCTCTGTCAAATAAATAAATAAAATCTTTTAAAAAATGCAAATCAAAATTATGAGATCTATGGAACTCATCAAGTAAACTCATCAAGTATATGATGCTTAGCTAAACAAGTCAGTCAGAGAAAAAGAAATACCATATGATTTCACTCATATGTGGAATTTAAGAAACAAAAGAGATAAACATAGGGGAAGGGGGGAAGAGGAGAAAGGGAAGAAAACCATAAAAGACTCTTAACTATAGAGAAAAAACTAAGTGTTACTGTAGTGGAGTTGGGTGGGGGAGTGGGCTAGAAGAATAATGGGTATTAAGGAGGGCACCTGTGATGAGCACTTGGGTGTTGAATGTAAGTGATGAATCATTAAATACTACTCCTGACACCAATATGTTACCATATTAGAATTTAAATAAAAACTTGAAACAAACAAACAAAAAAACCCACAAGATGCCACTTTACACCCACTAGGATGGCTATAATAAAAACAACAGACAATGACAAACATGGGCAAAAATCAGGAAAAATGAGAACCCTCAAACACTGCTAATGAAAATGTAAAATGGTGTAGCCATGTTGGAAAACAGAGTGGCAGTTCCTCAAAGGGTTAATAAAAAAGTGTTAAAGAGTTACCATATGACCCAGCAATTCCATTTATAAGTACATACTGAAGAGAAATGAAAACAAGTTCACACAAAAACTTGTACATGTCTGTTCACAATGACATTATTAACAATAGTCAAAAACCAAAACAACCTGGCATGCTTGGGTGGCTTAGTCATTAAGCATCTGCCTTCAGCTCAGGTCATGATCCCAGAATCCTGGGATTGAGCCCCACATCAGATTCCCTGCTGCCCAAGAAGCCTGCTTCTTCCTCTCCCACTCCCCCTGCTTGTGTTCTCTCTCTGTCTCTGTCAAATAAATAAATAATAAAATCTTAAAAACAAAAAAGCAAAACACAAAGGCTCACCAACTGATAAATGAATAAATAAAATGTGGCATGTCCACCCAGTGGGATACTATTTGGCAATAAAAAGAAATAACATACTGACACATGCTACAAAAAAGGTATACCTTGAAAGCATTATGCTAAATGAGAGAAGGCAGTCACAAAGGACCACATATTGTGTGATTCCATTGATATGAAATGTCCAAAATAGGCAAATCTACAGAGACAGAGAGTAGAGTAGTGGTACCCTAGAGCTAAGAATAATAGGGAAGGGGAAGGTAGCAGAGGGTGACAGGTAGAAGATACAAGGTTTCTTTTAAGGGTAACAAAATGTTCTAAAATTGATTGTAGTACTCTTTGAATATGCATGTATGTTCATTTTATCTCAATAAACTGTTACCAAAAAATGTAGGAAGTATATAAAATTAATAGAAAAAAATCTGTATTTCACTGCTCAAAGCATTGACTTATTTCCCAAAATTAAATGATTTTAGAGTACCAAAACACATTAAAAATTACCTTATATTTTAGAAAATTAATCTGAATATGCATTTCACTCTGATTGGTTTTGAAATCTCCATGGAAACTAAGCTCTTTATTTTCATATTCACTTAACTTTCTTCTTGTCACTTTTAAAAGTTCCTTAAGTCTGTGGAAGGAACAGAATGAGTAACTCAGGTTCTTTAAGAGTGAATATTTATTATTTAAATAGATAATATGTTCTATCTTAAAAACAAATCTATAAATTATGACCTCTCATTTGCCCCAATCTCATATTGTTTGAGAATATACTAAATAAATTATAAGCTTAGGTAAAAATATGAAGAAAATTTTTATGACACCTATGTCAGTTAAAAAGTTAACACTATAACAATATTAAGAGTTCTTATAAGTTGTTAATATCTATGCTCAGTATGTTGATATAATAATTAATCTATTATTAAATAGTAACTATAAACCAGAGATAGTATCTAAGTGGAGAAGAAAAGCATACTTATTGACAAGTGTTTTAAAAAGATACAAAAGCACATTTGTGTATCCACTAACCACTGTCTATAAGAAGAAAAGTAAACATACAAAAAAATCAAAGGAGATCATTCAAAAGAGAAACTAAGAAAGAAAACTCAGGGTGCTACACCAGAAAAACATGCATCCAAGAATACTTTATCCAGCAAGGTTGTCATTCAAAATAGAAGGAGAGATAAAGAGTTTCTAGGACAAACAGAATCTAAAAAATTTGTGATCAGTAAACCAGCCCTGCAAGAAATACTAAAGGGAATCCTTTAAGCAAAGATAGAGCCCCAAAGTGACATAGACCAGAAAGGAAGAGAGACCATATACAGAGACAGTGACATTACAGGCAATACAATGGCACTCAATTCATATCTTTCAATAGTCACCTCGAAGGTAAATGGGCCAAATGCCTCCATCAAAAGACACAGAGTATCAGATTGGATAAAAAAGCAAGACTCATTGATATGCTGTCTACCAGAAACTTATTTTAGACCCAAGGACACCTCCAGATTGAAAATGAGGGGGTGGAAAACAATTTACCATGCTAATGGACATCAAAAGAAAGCTGGGGTAGCAATTCTTATTTCAGACAAATTAGATTTTAAGCCAAAGACTGAAATAAGAGATGATAAAGGACACTATCATAATTAAAAGGTCTATATAACAAGAAGATCTAACAATCGTAAATATTTATGCCCCTAATGTAAGAGCAGCCAATTATATAAACCAATCAATAGCAAGATCAAGGAAACACATCGGGGATGATACAATAATAGTAGAGGACTTTAACACCCTATTCACTGCATGGACAGATGGTCTAAGCAGAAGATCAACAAGGACATAAGGGTTTTGAATGACACACAGGACCAGGAGGACTTCACAGATATATTCAGAGCATTCCATCCTAAAGCCACAGAATACACATTCTTTTCTAGTGCAAATGGAACTCTCTCCAGAAGAGATCACATCCTGGGTCACAAATCAGGTCCCAACCGGTACCAAAAGTTTGGGATCATTCCCTGCATATTTCCAGACCACAGTGCCTTGAAACTAGAATTTAATCACAAGAGGAAATTTGGAAAGAACTCAAATACATGGAAGTTAAACAGCATCCTACTAAGAATGAATGTGTCAACCACGAAATTAGTGAATAATTAATGAATTTATGGAAAGAAAGGAAAAAGAAAACACACCTGTTCAAAACCTTTAGGATATAGCAAAGGTGGTCCTGAAGAGGGAACTATAGAGTAATACAAGCCTTTCTTAAGAAACAAGAAAGGTCCCAAACACCCAATCTAACCTTATACCTAAAGGAGCTGGACAAAGAACAGCAAATGAAGCCTAAACCCAGCAGGAGAAGAGAACTAATAACGATGGGAGCAGAAATCACTGAAATAGGAATCAAAAGTACAGTAGGACACAGCAACAAAACAAGGAGCTGGTTCTCTATAAGAATTAATAAGATCAATAAAATCCTGGCCAGACTTAGCAAGAAGAAAGAAGAGACCCAAATAAATAAAATTATGAATGAAAGAAGAGAGAGACCAACCAACACCAAGGAAACAGAAACAACCTTAAGAACATATTATGAACATGGCTATATGCCAACAAATTAGGCAATCTAGAAGAAATGCTTGCATTCCTAGAGACCTAGAAATGATCGAACTGAAACAGGAAGAAATAGAAAAACCTGACAGACCCATAACCAGCAAGGAAATTGAAGCAGTAATCAAATCTTCCAAGAAATAAAACTCCAGGGCTGGATAGCTTCCCTGGGGAGTTCTACCAAACATTTAAAGAGAAATCTTTTCTGAAACTGTTTCAAAAAATAAAAATGGAAGGAAAACTTCCAAATTCTTTTTATGAGGCCACCATGACCACAATCCCATAATCAGACAAAGAGTCCACCCAAAAGGAGAATTAAAGACCAATATCCCTGATGAACACTGATGCAAAAATTCAAAATATTAGCCCATAGGATCCAACAGTACACTAAAAGGATCATTCACTGCAACTAAGTGGGACTTATTCCTGGGCTGCAAGGGTGGTTCAACATTCACAACTCAATCAGAGTGACACACTACATTAATAAAAGAAAGGACAAGAACCATATGATACTCTCAAGAGGTGAAGAAAAAGCATGTGACAAAGTACAGCATCCTTTCTTGATTAAAACTCTTCACAGTGCACCGATAGAGGGAACATACCTCAGTATCATAAAAGCCATCTACAAAAATCCCACAGCGAGTATCATTCTCAATATAGAAAAACTAAGAGCTTTTCACCTAAGGCCAGGAACACAGCAGGGATGGTCACTCTCACCACTGGTGTTAAATATAGTACTAGAAGTTATAGCCTAAACAATCACACAATAGAAATAAATAAAGACATCCAAAATGGCAAAGAGAAAGTTAAACTCTCACTCTTAGCAGGTGATGTAATACTCTATGTGGGAAACCCAAAAGACTCCAACCCAAAATTGCCAGAACTCATACAGGAATTCAGCTAAGTGGCAGGATAGAAAATCAATGCACAGAAATCAGATGCATTTCTATGCACCAACAAGGAAACAGAAGAAAGAGAAATTAAGGAGTCAAATCCATTTACAGTTGCACCAACAACCGCTAAGTTACCTGGGAATAAGCCTAACCAAAGAGGCAAAGGATATGTACTCTAAAACCTATAGAACACTCATGAGAGACACTGAGGAAGACACAGAGAAATGGAAAAACATTCCATGCTCATTGATTGGAAGACCAATATTGTTAACATGTCTAGGCTACCAGAGCAATCTACACATTCAATGCAATCCCTATCAAAATACCATAAAGTTTTATTCAAAGAAATGGAAAAAATAATCCTAAAATTTGTATGGAACCAGCGAAGACCCCAAATAGCCCAGGGAATGTTGAACAAGAAATCCAAAGCTGGTGGCCTCAAAATTCTGGATTTCAAGCTTTATGACAGATCTGTAATCTTCAAGACTGTATGGTACTGGCAGAAAAACAGACACATAGATCAATGGGACAGAATAGAGAACCCAGAAATGGACCCTCAACTCCATTGTCTACTAATCTGAGACAAAGCAAAAATGAATAGACAGTGGAAAAAAGACAGTGTCTCCAACAAATGCTGTTGGGAAAATTGGACAGACACATGCAGAAGAGTGAAACTGGACCATCTTCTTAAACCACACACAAAAATAGAATCAAAATGGATGTAAGATCTAAATGTGAGACAGGAACCCATCAAAATCTTAGAGCAGAACACAGGCAGAAATCTCTCTGACCTTGGCCACAATTTCTTGCTATACATGTCTTCAAAGGCAAGAGAACCAAAGACTTCATCAAGACAAAAAGTTTCTGCACAGCAAAGGAAGTAGCTGACAAAACCAAAAGATCACCAACAGAATGGGATAAGATATTTGCAAATGACATCTCAGATACAGGGCTAGTATCCAAAAACTATGTAAAGAATTTATCAAACTCAATACCCAAAGAACAAATAATCCAGTCAAGAAATGGGTAGAAGACATGAACAGACATTTCTGGAAAGAAGACATACAAGTGGACAATGGACACATGAAAAAATGCTCAACATCACTCGGCATCAGGGAAATAAATCCAAATCAAAAGCACAATGAGGTATCACCTCACACTTGTCAGAA
This sequence comes from Spilogale gracilis, assembly GCA_004023965.1. Lineage (NCBI taxonomy): Eukaryota > Metazoa > Chordata > Mammalia > Carnivora > Mephitidae > Spilogale > Spilogale gracilis. The sequence goes on from PITA01010084.1 coordinate 54,062, forward strand.
CAGCTACAGTGAACAAGTCAGGAAACATGAGATGTTGCCAGGGATACAGAGATAGGGGAACCCTCTTACACTGTTGGTAGGAATGCAAGCTGGTACAGCCACTCTGGAACACAGTATGGAGGTTGCTCAAAAAGTTGAAAATAGAGCTACCCAACCACCCAGCATTTGCACTGTGAGGGAGTTACTACAAAGATGCACAGTGATCCAAAGGGACACCTGCACCCCAATGTTCACAGCAGTAATGTGCATGTGCAATAGTCAAACTATAGAAAGAGCCCAGATGTCCAACAGAAGAATGGGTAAAGAAGATGTGGTACGTAGCAAAAGAAACAGTCAACAAAACAAAGAGGCAACCCACAGTATGGGAGAGGATTTTTGCAAATGACACTACAGACAAAGAGCTGATATCCAAGATCTAAAAAGAACTCCTCAAACTCAACATCCAAAAAGAAGATAATCACATCCAAAAATGGGCAGGAGACATGAAGAGGCACTTCTCCATTGATGACATACAAATGGCTAACAGACACATGAACAAATGTTCATCGTCACTAGCTATCAGGGAAATTCAAATCAAAACCACACTGAGCTACCAACTTACACCAGTCAGAATGGCCAAAATTAACAAGACAGGAAACAGCAGTGTTGGAGAGGCTGCAGAGAAAGGGGAACCCTCTTACACTGTTGGTGGGAATGCAAGTTGGTACAGCTGCTATGGAAAACAGTGTATAGATTCCTTAAAAAATTAAAAATAGAGCTGCCCTATGACCCTGCAATTGCACTACTGGGTATTTACCCCAAAGATACAGATGTAGTGAATAAAAGGGTCATTGCAGTAATGGCCACCATTGCCAAACTGTGAAAAGAGCCAAGGTGCCCTTCATCTGATGAGTGGATAAGGAAGATATGGTACATATATACAGTGGAATATTACGCCTCCATCAGAAGGGATGAATACCCAACTTTTGTAGCAACATGGACTGGATTGGAGGAGATTATGCTGAGTGAAAAAAGCCAAGTAGAGAAAGTCAAATATCACATGGTTTCACTTACTTGTGGTGCATAGGAGTAATAGAAAGGGCAGTAGGAGAAATAAAGGAAATGGGAAGTAGGGTAGTTCGGGGAGGGAAGTGAAACACGAGAGATTTTGGACTCAGAAACAAACTGAAGGTCTTGGAGAGAAGGGAGTGGGGGGATGGGAGAGCCTGGTGGTGGGTACTGAGGGCACGTATTGCATGGAGCACTGGGTGTGGGGCATAAACAATGAATTTTGGAACACTGAAAATAAATAAAATAAAAAAAAAAGATGTGGTGCATATATATACATTGGAATATTACTCAGCCATCAAAAACAAATGAAATTGTGCCAATTGCAATGACTATTATGACTTATTATGCTAAGTGAAATAAGTCAATCAGAGAAAGACAATTATCATTTGATTTAACTCATATGTAGAATTTAAGAAACAAAACAGAGCATAAGGAAGTCAGGGAAAAGTAAAACAAGACAAAATCAGAGCAGTAGACAAACCGTAAGGGACTCTTAATCATAGGAAACAAACTAAGGGTTGCCGAAAGGGAGGTGGATGGCAGGATGCGATAACTGGATGATGGACATGAAGAAGGGCACCTGATGTAATTAGCATTGGGTGTTATATAAGACTGATGAATCACTGAACTCTACCTCTGAAACTAATAATATACGATATGTTGGTTAATTGAATTTAAATTTAAAAAATAATATAAAGAAAGAAAATACAAGCCAAACCAAGATAACTCTTACAGATAGGTTTTTAGATATTAAAATATTTGTTTGAAGAGAAGAGCACTATTAAAAGGAAAGATCACCAAAGAACAAAGATAAGTTGCAGAAACTAGTCAAGTTGGACAATGAAAAGTGCAGGTGTTACTGTTAATGGAACATTAAGGAGTAAGTGTAATAGTCTGGTAGGAATTGTATTTTGGTTTTAATAAAATTACAGTTAAATCAAGTAATTAATGGTTAAAATTATATGAAATATTACAGTCTTACCTTGTAATCTCTTTTTCTAATTCACTGTTTTTCTTCATTTCTTGATCCAAACTACATTCCAGAGATTGTTTTCAGTTAATTAATTTCTTTATTGGTCCCTTTTCATCACCACACTTTGAAAGAAAATTTTAAAGAAAATTATTTTTTAAAATCTAGATACTCATTCTTCTTACATAAAATATTTCTCTTGAATTCATGAGTAATACGTGTTTAGACAGGTTCATAACAGAATTTTATGTCATAAATTTTATAAGTTACAATTTTAAATTTATAAAATTAGTTTATAATTTATAATTTTAAATTTTATATAATGTAGTTTTGTAAATCTGATGCCAATAAAAACAAATTTCAAATATAAATACCTTTCTTAAAACAGCTTAAACTGGTTTTACATTTCCATCATTATTTTTTCTAGAATTTATAAATATATTTATTTATTTTACAGGTTTCATTTATTTATTTGACAGAGAGAAACACAACTAGAGAGGATACACAAGGAGTGAGACTGAGAGACAGAGAAGGAGCTCTTCCTGCCGAGCAGGGAGCCCCATGTGGGGCTCGATTACAGGACTCCGGGACTATGACCCAATACGAAGGCAGATACCCAATGACTGAGCCACCCAGGCGCCCCTCTAGAATTTTAAATTGCCAAAATTTACTTGTCAAATACAGAGGTTCTTACCCACATTAATACTAAGTATTAATGAAAAAATTTTAAAAAGTGGCTATATTTACATTTTAGTTTCTAAAGATGTGCTAGAAACATTTGCATCCATAGCTTAAGATTCTCTGGGTTCTATGAGATCACAGCTTTTTAAGATCATCTCTAAAAAATTCCTATGCAGTCTCTGTCTGACTTTAGGATGGATACTCTCATTCTCTGCAAACATGTCAGCATTCTCTACAAGATTTCAATTTCTTCTTTTCTACTAACTACTCTCTTCAAATAAAGTTTAAATCTTCTCGATATTATATAAAAACTTAAGCTTAATTCTTGCAGCTTTTTCTGTCATCCTGCTTCTCCCCTTCCACTGGACTTGAACATTCTTTAGTGTGTCATCTTACCACTGATTCATCTTTTCATCACTTATTTTCTTCTCTTACACTAAAATCTGAGTTTCAATCCTGGAATTCCACTAATAAAATTTGAGGGTCATTAAAGATATTTTTTCTTTTTTTTTTTTAAGTCTTTATCCTTCTTTACTTCTCAGCAGCAGCTGAAAACAATGACCGTACCCTCCCTCTGCTCTTCTAATCCCCTTTTATTTCTAAATGACAACAGGGGATAATTTTAGCCCCTGACCCTTGCTATTCCTCTTTTCAAATCCTCTCAGAGTTGTTTAAATCTCAAGACTTCAAAACCAGATTCTCTAATTTACATTTCCAGCCTGAATCCCTTTCCTGAGATCATCTGTACTTTTTGACCTTCTTTCTAGTTTCTCATAGACAATATGCTCAACCACACACTCAAAAATCATTACCTGATGTGGATTACCTTTACAGACAGCTAAATATTTTATAATTTTTTTAAATTTATTCATTTGAGGGATGCCTGGATGGCTCAATCTATTAAGCAGCTGTTTTTGGCGTGGGTCATGATTGCAACATCCTGGGATCAAGTCCTGCATAGGGCTCCTTGCTCAGTGGGGGCCCTGCTTCTCTCTCTGCCTGCTCTGGCTGCTGCACTCCCTGCCTCTGCTCTCTCTCTCCCTCTGACAAATAAAATCTTTAAAAAATTATTTAATTGAAATAGTGCATGAATGGGGTAAGGAACAGAGGGAGAGGAAGAAGCAGACTCCCAGCTGAGCAGGAAGCCTGAAGCAGGGATCAATCCCAGGACCCTGAGATCATGGTCTGAGCCAAAAGCAGGTGCTTAACTGATTGAGCTACCCAGTGCCCCTAGATAGCTAATCTTGTACATTTTATATTGACTCTTTTACTCTGAGTGTATTGTTATTTTATGATCTCTGGGGGCACCCTTACTCTTAGGATGCTGACCACTATGCTTTGTCTTGCTTTTCTTTTATGATGAAAAAGTTTCTCACAAGGGCCTGATTATAAACGGTTTGCCTTTGTTTTCTTTTTAATAATTCCTTATTCCACAGAGATCTGATCTTAAGGAAGTCCTCTGAAATTCTTTCATACACATATTTGGACTATATTGTTTGGAAGCTTAAATCAGCCTAGAGCTCTCTCTCTTTCCCAATTCAGATCCAAAGGCAGTTTGATCTTTAGCTTCTCTTGGGCAAACCATATGTTTCCTTGGCTTCCTATCTTTTTAACTTTGCACCAAAAGAGTCTCCGCGTTTTCCCCTCATTACAGTTTTGTGGAGCCTAACATAATCGCTTTTACCGCATAACACAACATTACATAGGTTAAACCTAATCAAATCTTCTGTTCTTACTAGTTGACTCCCTTAATCCCTGAACCTAATAACTCCTTGCAGTTCAGAAAATTTGAAGCCATTTGTCCTGGCTGAAACCATGTTGCAAGTTTAGGATCTTACAAATTCTGACAGTAAGACACTCACCTATGCAAACCTTGTTCCCCATTATCAAAACCCTCTGCTCCGTCAGTCGCTCCTATTCGTTTCCATAGACTACAACCATGGCTTCTGCGGGGAGAGAGGCAATGTCAAATGTTTCCAATGGCTGGTTTACATTTCCCTCATCATCTTCAACTGCTGTTTCCACTTTCCTCTGTTTGACTGTTACCCATGTTTTCATTCCTGAGCAATCACACCTTTTATCTTTTTAAGATAAACATGAAAACACACGAAGGTCACTGCTGGGTGAGAGGTAAGATGTGCATGACTGCCACCCAGACTTCTGAGCCCTTTCTTTCCCTCTCCCTTCCTTGACAAACACCCCTGGAGGGTTCCAGTGGAGTGAGAGAATTACAAGCATGATTCTCAAGCTGGCCACAACCGGGGCCCGGACAGCTTGTCCTGGCAAGGGCCTCATTAGCATGTGCCAGCTGCTTGGTCCTCAGCCCGCACTTTGCCCGTGTCCCCCTTTCTTTTTTTTTTTTTTTAAGATTTTATTTATTTATTTGACAGAGAGATCACAAGTAGGCAGAGAGGCAGGCAGAGAGAGGAGGAAGCAGGCTCCCTGCTGAGCAGAGAGCCCGATGTGGGCCTCCATCCAAGGGCCCCCTGAGATCATGGCCTGAGACGAAGGCAGAGGCTTTAACCCACTGAGCCACCGGTGTCCCCCTTTCTTTCTTTGTTTCTTTTTTTTTCTTTCAGCTTTCTTGTTTTCCTGTTTAGAGTCTATCAAAGCAAAATTCAAGGTGTGCTGCCTTTTATTACTTCCTGGGCGTCCTGCATGCCTTTCTGCCAAGGTTTGGAGAAAAACCATCTCCAACTGTCTCCATTATTCTTGGCCTGGACTTTTCTTTTTGTTCCTCTACCCCCCTTTTTTTTCTTTCCTTTTCTTGTTTTGAGTAGTAGGGAGAGCAATGGGAAAGCACACACACAAGCTGGAACCTAAGCTAACGTGAACCTCAGAGCCTCTGATTACAGTGGGCCAGGGCTGCTGGCATAAATGAAGCTAAAACACAACGTTTCTGCTGCTGATGGAACGTGGGCCTTCAAGTTAGCCTCTTTCATTGGTCTAGAAATCAGATACACAGCTTCATTTTGACCTCGAGGATCATTTTTGAAACAACAAGGTTGAACTTCAATGAACCGCTAGTGAAAATAGCAAGCAAGTTGCTCACTATATGCCCCTGTCATAGAGATTGTGGTCCTATCAGCTTTTCTCTCTCAACAAGGTTCACACTATTGGAATCACTTGCAATAAAACGGTGAGAAAAGTGCCCATTCTCTACATAATGTTTACTATGATATGTTTCTACAGTGGAGAGCACAGTATTACAGTGGGCTAAATACCACATAGGTCCCCAGGATGGGTAGTACTCATTGGATTCTAAAAAGGCCTTGATGTTTAAAATTACTGGCTTCCTAAGGGTGTGTTTCTACTCTTTTTTGTTCCTGAACTATCATTGTTTATCATTACATTTATTTTTCATCTTTAAAGTAGCTAGTGCTCAAATACAGAAGTTCAAGTTATCTTTTCTTTTTTTTTTTTAAGATTTTATTTATTTGACAGAGAGAAATATAGCCAGAAAGGGAACACAGGCAGGGGGAGTGAGAGAGGGAGAAGCAAGCTTCCCGCTGAGCAGGAAGCCCAATGTGGGACTCAAACCCGGAACTCCAGGATCATGACCAAAGGCAGTTGCTTAACAAACTGAGCCACCCAGGCGCCCCTCAAGTTTTCAATTAAAAGTGATATTCAAATTGAAAGAGGACATCAAAAATAATAAAGTTAGAAGCATAAAGGAAACTAAGAAAAAGGGCCTTCAGCCAAGAGACTCTTCTTCTCAAGTTAGTTTTTAGAAAATAGATTTCCTGTTCAAAACAGAAATTAGGACTTTGTCCATCTTGATATATGTATCGGAGTCCATGTGGGGCAGACATTAAAGATACCCTAGGATGAACTTTTTTTAGAGAAATTAGTGATGAAGTCGAATACTAAGACCATCTCCAGCTAGCCCAGTGATCTCCCGACCCACTCTCAAATTATGTTTGTTAATAAGAGTTAGTGAAAACTGCCAATTATCCACGTTGGATCTGAAACAATACCAGAATTCACTCATGTTCTTAGACCCTCCAAATCCCTGAACTTCTGATTTCCCTTTTCCAGAAACAACTCAGCTGCTCCATTCAAAGCCCACCTTCGAATGTTTCGGCCACATAATTCAGTGCACAGATATGGGTCTTTTCAATTAATTGCCGAAGCATTAAGCCTTTACCTTTTCTTCTTTGTTTTTTCTTTTCTTCCTTTTAAAATGTATTAGTTCAAAAATAATGCATTTGAACAACAAGAGCACTTGATGTTGCTGATGCAGGAGTGGTAGAAGGAGAGGGAAATGGGCGGGATCATCTTATAGAACTTAAGAGCAGACATCTGTGCTTACCTGTGCGTACCTGTTAGTGCAAAATATTACATAAAAATAAAAGAGAGAAATGAATTTAAAATGGTGACAGGTATTACTGTTACAGAAAAGGCATTGAAAACAAATCAGCATGGATGAAAGTTCAAAAAAATCATCAATGAGAATTCATGCCCCAGAGAATATTGCATTTAAGTCATTTGAAATATGAAGTCCTTGAGGCTCTGAGAAATTAAGGGACTTGCCCAGGACAGCACAGCTGGTTTGTAGCAGAGTTAGAAACTGAACTCAAGGTCCTCTCACTCTCCAGTGCAAATGTAGACAAGGTCCCTATGTGGAACTTTCTCTATATTCCAGGGTCTGCTTGAAAATAGAAATGGATATTTTCCCTGCAATTTCTCCCACAAAAGCCTTTTTCTGCAGTGATGTTTCAACATTCAGCAAGTCTGATCATCTGTGCATGCATCAGCTTATCATAATCCATCTTTTCTAGCCCCAAATCGATGCTCTTAAAGTGGGAAAATACATAACTTTCAGTTTTAACAAAGATATTTCCCTATAACATGGTATTATAAAGTCTTTGAATTTGTCTGTGAGTATATGTTTTTTTTAATTTAAAATTTAAGTTAAATTTGGATATATCTTTTTTTAAAAAGCACCGGTCATAATCAAACACACAAGCATCAAGCCTGTATTCCCCTTTGGTGTATAATTGAACACCCACACGTCACTATATATCTCTGAGTTCTGACATGCTTTAGATATGGATTCAGGTTTACTTGGGACCTCAGTTACCATCGCGAAGATTCTTGGGCATCCAAGAAGCCTCATTTGTTGGTTTCTGATGACAGAGGCATTTTTACTGAGTATAATGGTGCAGAGCACTTTAGTCCACCTAGGGGAGTATTGGGAATATTGGCAATAGGGTGTTCAGTCATTAAATTAAGGAGAACCACATTCCTCTTGGTTCTTTCCTGTAGAAATGAATCTGGCTCTCTCTGTCATCCCCTGTTTCACTTCCCTTGGGGGAATTACTCCATACCTAAAACCAAATCTGCGGGGGTGGTTTCCCTCTTATCTCTAAGGTTTGGATTTTGTTTCAGATTTGGAAAATTGGTTTGATCTAAGAGCTTAACTTCCAAGGTCACTCTTTTTTCTACAGTACTCAACATTGCTAAAGCATCAGTCATGGAGCACAGTTTGCTTGAAATCTATAGTTCATTATTAATATTAATGCATTTTGATCACTTGTTATATGTTAGTATTATAGAATATTACTTGCATATAATTGTATGAAATATTATTCTACACACAATTTAGAGCTGAATTTATGTCTTAGTTCATTTTTGACAAACCTAAAAAATAGTCTGTACCATTTTGTTCTTTGTAAACTTCATCTAGTTTTTACATTTAGTTTTATTTATATGGTATGTGTTCGTGAAAATTTTGATTTTAGAGGTCACTGAAGCTGGAAAAGCCTTTAAATTCTGTTTTTTTTTTAATATGTTCACTCAGTTGGACTATTCCACTACAGTTGACTTCTTTCTCTCTCTCATAGAATGAAAAAAATTTTAAATAAACATTTTTTTCTGTCAGATTTGATTAGTTTCCTTCTTTAACTAGTCTTTTTGTGATATATATTTATAAAGAAGAGAAAGACTAGCAGATGCTCATGGCTTTATTACTTAAAATCAAAAAATTATATTTTCTTTAAGAATAAATGCACATTATGTTTTTCAGAATTAAGTTTTCATAAGTTAAAATCAAACCAGTAACTAAAACTGTAGCCTTCCGTGTATAGACATTTCCGATGTTTCTTTTTTCTTTTTCTTCTTTTCTTTTCTTTTCTTTTTTTTCTTCTTTTTCTTTTCTTTTCTTTTTTTTCTTTTCTTTTCTTTTCTTGTTTCTTCTCTTCTCTTTTCTTTTCATGTTTGGAAGGACATGACTTGAGAGAAATTTTTTAATCTACTTTTTTTTAAAAGCGAGTGTATTATAGCCACTTTTCAATAGTATGAAAATGTGTCTTGGATGAGTCTAAGAAGGTAGCACCTTGACATGTCTTATCTATGACATTAGTAGAGTTTCTTTTCATGACTATTTCTAAATTTGAGAGTCTTATGACTCCTATTTTTCTGACGGAAAATGTATTTAGTGCGGTCAAGGCTGCAAGCTGGATGTGTAGTGTGAGGGGTCCTGTCAATTCTCAATTAGGAAATAATCCCCTGAGTCTTTGTGTGCTCTGTGACTACGACCCACGTTTCATGTTCAGCCCCCAACCCAAACCATCCCCTGCCCCTCAGACTCACATTTGGATGCTGTGGGTTTTATGCAAGAAAGATTCACAAAAATCAAGTGATACAGTGATTGGAGGTGGAACTTGGTCTAAGGAAATATTAGCTTGATTATCAGTTAGGAAAAAACACATGAGAGAGTTGGAAAACTGATTTTAAATTTACCAGATAACATAAATTGAATATAAATTAGATAGTGCTGCTTTTTTGAGTATTTTAAATATATTTTCAAAACTACTTATACAAAAACCATAAGGTATTTTACAAGGTGGTATTGTGGTTTTGGACTAAAAGGAAAGTTTAGTTTTGCTAAACTTACAATCTCAGCTTTCTGGGGAAGACAGCCATGAAGGGAGATGGCATTGGAAGAGTCAGTGCTGCTCTGGACATACCTTTAGAAAATTGTCACTATTTTATCTTCAAACGTTACAGATGATTTCATGTAGCAACTGTTCTAACAAAATAAAACTATTTCGATGATATCTTCCCAAACTTGGTGTTTATCTACCAAGTATGCCTTAAAGCAGTTACCTTTGTGAGAACAGAAAAATGTGAAAATTCCTATTTAGGTACTTATGAATAAAGAAATGCAGATCAAAACAATATAGTAGATAACCAGAAAATAATTTCATAGCCAAATACTAAAGGATAATTTTTGAAGCTCTGAAATGTCACATATTGACAAATAAAGCAATTTTCATGATTTCCCCCTTTTAAAACATTTGTAAAGGAGAAATACAGTGAATTCACACATAAAACTTTCCATTTTAAGAAGACAGCAAAGGGAGGGACCGGGCTTGCCCTTTGCCTATGTAGCTGGGTATATGTTAAAGCAGTACAACTTTATTCAACGTGTTTTATTTGGAAAAGCCTTACCTGCCAAATTATAGAGTTAGACAATTAAAGAGGAGAAAAGAGAAGGAGATAGCATTTTAAATAACAAATACTTAAAATACAGAACATGAGTGCCAAATTTAGTGTTTGTTTAAATATTATTGATCTTAAGATTCTGAATTAATATAATAATAAAATGCTAGATATTAAAAAGAACACTAATAATAAGAAAATGTTGGCCGATACTACTTTCATCCTTGTTCTTTGCACCAGTGATTTTTTTTTACACATCCAATGCCTTATTGAGTCAGTGTCATATCCTGTGCATTGCACGAAACGTTTTTTTTTATTTGGTTCCATGGGATGCAAGACTGACATTCTGATTGCACAGAGAAGATAAGGATTTATAACAAAGGGCTCAAAATTAGGGTGTTTGCTTCCCCATCAATATTGTAGCTACAGATGACACTCGGTTTTCAGAACAAAATTATCTTTAGTTTAATTTGATTCTATAACATGTTTAGAGGCTGAAATTTAAGTTCACTGACAAAGTAACTTCTTGGGGATGAAACTTCAAGAAATGAAGAGAGAGAAAATGCCCAGAGCAAAAATCAACACAGAGCAGGTACAACTGACGTAGATGTCTGCGTGGAACAGAAAGAGGAACAAGGAGCTACGTTCGAGTCTCTTCCTTGGGATCTCACTCCCCTTCCTTAACGTGTCGTTGGCCACATTTTCTTGCTTATGTGGTGATCCATTTGTGTTTGTTTAGAACAAGTTTTAATGATGCCGCCTTAAGGTAATGGTGTAGCACATTATTCTCCACTACTGATTACGGAAAGGTGGATTGCAGAAGCAGGTGGAGAAAGCCAGGTAGGATTTGAGTCGAGTGGCTCAATAATTCTATCCTAATTGAGTAGCCAACCACTGACCCTCAGATTAGTCAAGAAAGGACAAAGTGGATCATCAAGATTCCCTAGACCCCGAGCAGGAAAACCCTTTGCACAGAATCCTCAAAGAGCAGGCGGATGTTGAGGGAGCAAAGGTGGGATGATGGTCAAAGAATTGTTAAACAAACCACTAACTACCTTTCTTTCTTTCTTCCTTCCTTCCTTCCTTCCTTCCTTCCTTCCTTCCTTCCTTCCTTCCTTCCTCCCTTTCTTTCTTTCTTTCTTCTTCCTTCTGTCTAGATTCCAGCCTTTAGTACTATAGGAAATTCACCCTCAACTTGTCTCTATGAGTAAACTGAATCCAACCATTACAAATAAGAAAACAGCACTCTCGAAGAGTGTTTGTCTTTGTTGTCTTTGTGTTTTTCTGCCTCCTTAAGCAACTTTACATTTGCACAGCACTGCATTGAGGAGTAGTCGTTGTCACACTTATCATGGTGATTTTCAAAACGTCTTTGTAAAACCAGGACATTGATATAATAATTCCCACTTAGGAAATGGAAGCAGGCAGGCAAAAGAGGCTCAGAAATCTAGGTCATTTCTCACTCTGATCCAGTGCCTTTTCATTTCTTAGCCTTGTCCCTCACCAGATGATCTTGGCTTTCTCTATTTTCTGCCTTGGAGATCTTAGTGCTTCCAAGCACACACACACACACACACACACACACACACACACACACACACCCCTAAAAAAACGAAGTGTTAGACATAGGGGTAGTTTGTGTTTGCAATGAGAAGCTAACAGTTTGTTTCAATCAGCTTCAGTATCTTAATCACTCTTTCGTTAATGACCCTGTGTTTGGTCCCATACGGGGCTAAATTATTATTATTCTCTCTTAGGTAAAATAATCCCACTCATAGAAAAAATACAGAACACAATCATTCTCATAAGATCTCATTTCTCTTTTTGACCTGCTAAAAACAAATAACAATGCAACATTGAAAATCAATGCCTATAAAATATCAACAGACGCATAACACACACAAAAAATAGGAATTAATCCTACATATAGTTAGGTAAAAGGATGGATAAAGAAATACTGAGCTTTTCTCATTTTTCTAGGGTAATCCTACTGAAATCTATTAGAAACAGAGATTAATTGGTACATGGTATCTAGACATCAACTCTTTGAAGACAGCAGAAACATGACCTTTCAAGGAAAAATAAAATTTTATTACATTTTTAAGAAACTTGCTGGAAAGTAAGACAAATTAAATTGTTAATAATGTCAAAGCTAAAGAGCCTTGGTCAGACTTCCTTTGACATTTCCCCAGAAAATGGAATAATTGTTTTTTATATAGATGACATAAACACTGAGGGCAGCAAAGTGACAGAAAAATATGACATATGCCTTGTCACACTGAACCGAAGGGAAGAAAATCTCTGCCCTGCCTGATTCTTCTTTTCCAGTTTATATGTTTATTAAACACAGTCACTTTAATCTGGATACCCTTCATCAGTATGATCGTGGCTTTGTTATGAATCCTATCAGTACAACTGTGTTTTAGTAAGGCTTTGGAAAAAGAATGGCTAAACCATTGAATTTTTTAATCAGTGGTAATTCCCCAATATTATAAAGAGATGGTAATTTAGAGTCAAGTTTAAATACTTTACATATTCATTCAAAAACATCAGTAAGCTTTTACTTGGCTACAAATCTATTCTTCCTACACACCTTCCCTCAAACCTCAAGGCAAAACAGTAAAATTCAAGCTTAAAATGAGAGAGAATTTAAAAATGAATTTTGTTTGCCTATAATATATCTTCAATTGTTAAAATAGACAATAAAATAAACAGTCATTGTATTTTACTTTCTATTTAAGAGTTTGGACAAGTTGCCCACCTTCATTTAGTTTCCCAGGCAACACCAGCGGAGCTTGGTTGAATGTGCAATAACTCATGTTGCCACTGGATGTCAGAGGCAGCTTTTGTCTCTAAAGTGCTCACCTTGCCCTGGGCGCATTAAGCACCACAGCTCTTTTGCAGGACATAAAAGTGTAAAAAATGGGGTGCCTGGGTGGCTCAGAGTGTTAAGCCTCTGCCTTCAGCTCAGGTCATGATCTCAGGGTCTTGGGATCCATAGGGCTCTCTGCTCAACGGGGAGCCTGTTTCCTTTCCCCTTCTTTCTCTGCCTGCCTCTTACAGGCACTTTTTACTAACTTGATGATGTTCAATAGAATGCCAAGTTTGCAGAAGGCAAGCACACACACAAACAAACAAACAAACAAAAGAAAACAAACTAAGAAAGGGAAGAGAAAAAGGAGGTAAGAAGGTCAGAGAGGAACACACAGAGGACCAGATTCCCTCCTACCACTGAATGGTTGTAAGTTTTCAGAGGACCGCAATTTGTAGAATATATTTATTATTTTATTAATAATATTTATTATTTATTATTTAACTGCTTTCTCACACACACACACACACACACACACACACACACACACACACACACACACACCAGCATGCATACATATCTCAAATTTGTAGTTGGGACAATTAACTGATGCCAGTTTAATTTTCCAGAGTGAACTGGTTTGCAATTGACAATGAGCAAAAAATTACTTTGAAAAAAGTTTTTAGATATCGGTACGCTGACAAAATTGTTAGGAAAAACCTGTACAATTTGAAGTATGTGACAATCTGAATTTTCATCAATGTAAAGGTTAATGATAATTACTTAGATATAATCAGAGCTTGAAACAGTGAATTTATTTGTTTTCTTAGGGAAGGAGGGAGGAAGGGCCTTTGCTTCTGAACAACTTTACTGGTTATATTGATGAAGACCTCAGATTACTTTTCTGATGAATGGTTTAAGATGATTGTATTAGTCAAATTAAAACAAAAAGGGATGATTTCCTTTATACATATATGGAATGAGTCAATAGAGATAAATGTAATTACCCCTATTTCAAAGAACATACCTATTCATCCTAGGTATTCTTATTTTCAATTCTAGGAATCATGGCTTATACCATGTCATATTTTTCTTAGTAAATAAAGCCTAAAATGTAAACTGTACAAAATAGCATTTATGGGACATAATTTATATTAAAGAAATTTAATATGCTTTTATTTGTTTTTAAAGCTACTTTTTTAAAATTTATTTTATTTTTTTCACTGTTCCAAGATTCATTGTTTATGTCCCACACCCAGTGCTCCATGCAATATGTGCCCTCAGTACCCACCACCAGGCTCTCTCATCCCCCCACCCCCTTCCCTCCAAGACCCGCAGTTTGTTTCTGAGTCCAAAGTCTCTTAAAACTACTTTTATACCCCTTTGATGGAAGCCGAAATGGTTGAAAATATTACAGAAAAGCAACAGTAATAGCAGAAAACACCAGAATGTGAATTCTGGAGCATTTTGTAGTATGGTTTGAATTTTGCAAGCATCAGAAAAATAAGAAAATTTTAAGTACCAAATTTCCACTTAAGTTGTATTTTTATTTCTTATAACACAAAAACAGTAGCTGAATAAGAAAATATTGTCCAATGGTAGGAGTTGGGATATAAAAGAGACTTTGGAATCACTATTTAAAAAGGTATTTTTCATGTGTGAATAAACACTAAAAACTAAAACCAACTAAAAACTAACGAAAACCAGTTTCTAGCTGGAGAGAGATGCTTTGTATAGGTAGTATAATATATATTTGGGGATCTGCAAAAACCAAAACTAAACAAACAAAAAAACAAAGCAGTAAAACAATGGTTACCAGGAAATGGGAGGGGGAAGACTGATAGTCTTTAAGGGTACAAACTTATAGTGAGTACTGATTAATCCGTTGAGATTTATCTAGCATACAGCGTATTGAATATAGACAGTAATTCCATAGCATAAGTAAGCAACGTGAAAAATACCATTACAACAGCAACTGTATTACACTATGTAAACGTATCTATCACACTGTACACCTTAAATGAACACAATGTCACCTGCAAGTTCATCCAATAGAAATACTTGTTTTCTTATACTCAGTGACATTTCTTATTCCATTACTGATTATGCATTATCGACCTTCAGTTCAATGTCAATTTCTCTTCCATTCCATGCACTCTTCATCTGATCATCAAATGCCCTCATCATATGTATTTTAGAACTTGGAATTTTAGTCAAGCAATGCATCAAACTGGAATTACAGTACTGTATCTTTGTTTTTCATGATACAAGGAATTTATAAGTTTATTTTTGTAATGGTTGGAATCATATCTCACAAGACCATTTTCACCTACCTATTATAAGAGAGGGAGGTCAAAGAAGATTTTATTGACATACTGCACCATGGTTGTTAAACCATAGGCTTCGGGAAGGTGGTTTTGATTTCCGAATGGATTTGCTGTTCCAAGATTCAGAGTCTGGAAGCTCTACAGATTTTAGTACTATTGACTTATTTTTTTTTACTGTTATTATCATGTTAGTTACCATACAGTACATCATTAGTTTTCGATGTAGTGTTCCGTGATTCACTGTTTGCAATACGTGCCCTCCTTAATACCCATCACTGGACACAACTGACTTATTTATTTCAACTGTACTAACTGATGCCCAAAGAGCGCTCATGGCATGAGCCCTTTGCATCCATGTACATATAGATTCCCGAAGGAATGTGTGTTCAGAAGGAAACTAAAAATGGTATTGATGAAGAAATAAAAAGTAGCATATAAAAACTCTGAACATCATTATTATTAAAGAATTTTTTAAATAAAAGGCCAAACATTTCAAGAATGAAAAGCCATATTAACATTTGCATAGAAAAATTAACTTGGATCTGTATCTAAGCCTTACATAAGTTTTAATGACTTCTATAAGGGAAAGCAGAGGCAAACCAAGAGAAAAATCTATTAATAATACTTTTTAGTTATTTCAAAATGATTAGCAGAACCAGATGAATTAATCTAAGCTTTTATAGATCAGTATTTTAACATAGAAGTGACCATCTGACTCATCTAGAAAGGTGGTCAGCCTTCTGGCAAATGGGAGTTGGGGAAAAACTGAACTACTTTATGTAAGAAGAATAGCTTTAAAAAAGTAGAGATATTTCCAAACTTAATGCATACATGGTAACAAATATCCGAAACGGCAGGGAGACTGTAATAGTAAAGGTACAATTTCCATCTCTGAAGAGAGCAGTGTAACATTTTATTACTAGAATATTCTATATCGAAATCTCTAGAAGCACTGTCTCATCTTTGAAAACCCCAAGCAAGTATCCTTCATACATGATGAAATACATATATTCGGAGTCATACTTCTATTGTGCTTAGGATGCATCTTTCCACATTGTGATGATGAAATATCTCTCTCGAGAAAAAGTATAAAGGTAAAGCAACGATTCTTTTTTAAGAATCTTAAAAGGAGAGATTTTGCTCATGTTCTCATAATAAATTCTATCTCTTCTTTATCTGAACACCTTAAAATTCTACAGGTAAATGGATATTTGTCAAAAGAAATGTGGAATTTTAAATTTTTTGAAGTGTTGGAAGCAGTAAAATAGCAAAGAATAAAGGTATCTAAAGTTAAAAATATTCCTGGATTTATTAATCAAAGCAACTAGAGAGCAAAAACTTTAAACTAGGAGGGAATTAAGACTTTAAGGCTTTACATTTTACCACAGTGTTTTTTTAAAAAATAATTTATTTTATTATAGTTTTCATGTTCCAAGATTCATTGTTTATGCACCACACCCAGTGCTCCATGCAATCTGTGCCCTCCTTAATACCCACCAGCAGGCTCACCCATCCCCCTACCCCTCCCCTTCCCAAACCATCAGTTTGTATAAAATCTTAGACTTTCAACTTTTTCTAGACCTTAGATCTCTCACCTAAAACTATTAGTGTATGTACCAGACATTTAAGCTCACTCATGCTTTTTATTCTGAAAATGTACTACATTAATTTGGAGTAAATCTTGGACACATTTTTAAAACTCTATTTTAAAAATTCTCAGTGCAGAGAGAACAATGTCATTCATTACGATGCAGGTAAAATTTGTAAACTAGTTTAGACAACATGATTCTTCCCCACTTTCCAAAGGAATGCTTTTGATTCCACAAAATGCTATATCATTTTGAAATATTTTTTTGCCATTTCATTTACTAGCAGATATTTTTTATTTTTTGGAACATGTGGGGGATGGATGAGCCAGAGATATCAATTGCTCTCTGAATATAATCTTTAATTATGTCCTGCCTTCGGCTTAACCCTAATGAGGGAGAGTTTAACTTAGTAAACTGGGAACTGATCTCAAAGTAGAAATTAATGTTTTAATGCATTTCAAGGTTGTAGATCTTTTTTCAGCTGGGAAAAAATAGACGGATTTCTAAGATATAATGTCTTACATTGGGCCTCTCAACACATGAGGTGTTGTAAATATTTGGGCCAGTTAGCTCAGTTCACCTCTTCCTAGCAAACTAACTCAATGATGCTTGACTTTTATCTGTTAGAAAAGTTCATGTGCCTGGAACATCAACAAATAGCTAACACATATATTATATGAAATATGTAAAGTTTCACATCCTTCTCTTACTTTGTGTTCCAGATACTCTACTGAAATAATTTCATCTTGTTCATATATGAAAGGAAATTAAATATACATTCCCTTTGGTCTAATTTTTTAATATTAAAAGTGTTAAATATACAAAAAGTGTTAAGTAGTAACTACTAGCACATGCTCAAGCATACATCATCCAGATATAACAAGCAGAAACATTTTACCATGTTTGTTAATTTCTTTTTTCTCTAAAAATCAAATAGTATATTTGAATCAAATAGATTCAATTTAAGCATTGTTATCCTTCCATCCATATTTCCTCCCTCCCAGACATACCATGGCATTGAAGTTGATGGTTTTCTTTCCTATTTAGGTTCTTATCCTTTTGCTTCACAGGCATACATACTATATATGTGGTATTTTGGAGTATTTTTAAAATTGACACAAAGGATGCCATCTTACATGGATGTTTTTATAACTTGCTTTTTATTCCACATAATATGCTGGGGATGGGTACATATGGATTAGTGTACACATGATTCATTACTTCTAACTGCTTTATTACATCATAAAAAGAGATCTTTATTCCTTCCCCTATTGACACAATGTGATTTTTTCTGTAGTGTTTCTTGATTACATTAAAATGTCCTACAGACATCCTAGCATATTCCTCATTGTGTACAAGTCTGCATTGTGTACATGTCTACATTGTGTACATGAGTACAGAGATTTTAGGTTATGGACTGGGTAATAATTTCTGAAAAGTATATTACCACTTTTGTTTTTATTAGATATTGTCAAATTCATTTCGAAAATGGTCAGCTAATTTCCATTCCCATTAACAACTTATGAGAGATCCACTTGGTGTTATCAAACTTTATCTAACCATCTATTTACTCATGAATAAATGGTGTTTTATTCTTTCATTAATTTGTATTTTTAGAAAACTAAGTTTAAGCATATATTTCTCTATTAGCCCTTGGTTCCCTTCTTTGACTTGAGCTCATTGAGCAGGAGATACTGAGTTTAGGTGGAAAAGAGTAAGGGAGAAAGCCATGATGATATCTAAAGGAAAACTTTCACAGACAGGGAGAAAAATATATACAAATGTCTTCATGGAGAGTCCTTGAGAGAGAAATCAGTGGAACCAGAGAGCAATGAACAGGTAAATTCAGAGGTAGGAGATGATTAAGGGTGTATACTGGGAAAGGCTTTGTAGACACTTGCAATGACTTTGACTTTTATTCTGAGGGAAATAGGGATTTTGAGTAAGATGGTGACATAAATAATTTAATTCTACCAACATCACTCTGGTAAGAGATAATAAGGGGTTGGATCAGGTGACAAAGTGGTAAGAATTGGAATGTATTTTAAGACATACCTTAAAAATATGTATTGAGAGATCAGATGTTGGCTATAAGTGAAAAGGATGAGTCAAGAATGATTTGAGCTCTTTGAGTTCAGAAATGACAAGAATGGAGCTGTGTACTGTGATGTTTCTTGAGTTCTAGGCACTTCAGAGAATTGTAATATTCCAACCAAAATAGGTACCTTTGTAGCGGATGAAATGTTTGCTGTGGACTTAGAAAACTCCTGAAATTTGAGTAGAGACACAATATGTGAACTCTGATGGAAGAGCCAACAGTTTCGAGAGATTTTCTGTATGTGGCAATGGGACACCAACCACCTGCCTCCAAGAATGATGGGAAAACTGGGGGCACAGGGGAAGGTTTATGTATAGAGTGTGTTTGAAGTCACTGGAGAGTAACTGAGGGCTCGAGGGGCCAAGATTCCAAATGGCGGCGACCCTATTCCTAGATTGGTGCTTGTATTTTCTGCTTCCCAAGCAAACAGAGAGAAACTTTGAGAAACTGTGCCGAAGTCATGAAGAGATTGCCAAGCTGAGAAGAGGATTTAACAGCTCACTACTGAAGGAATAAAGCTTTGGGATTCAGGACAAGAGAAAGGGGTGTCATAAACACTGTACAGATTCAGTTGGACTGTGCAGTGCCATCCGAAGGAAGAAAGGGTGAAATGGAAATAGAATAGCTCTTAGAAGGATTGAAACCCTTCTTTAAACCACCTTAATCTCTATGTTCATATGGGATTGCTAGTGCCCTTCATCAATCTGCACAAAGTAAAGGTAAATCCTCTCTAAGAGAAGGAAATGTAATCCTAGGTCTCACATTCTCTCTCTAAATTTTAATATAAATGGCCAATATTAATTTTGAAATAATAAGGCATAAAAGAAAAGCAATGCCTGGATGAAAGCAGAGACAAGAGACAGAAGAAACAAGTACA